>PVJH01007991.1:0-88452 GCA_004026705.1 Nesogale talazaci | reverse complement strand
AAAAGATTCCAAAGAATCCACAAGAAAATTGCTAGAGCCAATAGAGAAAGTTAGCGAAAGTGCAGAGTACAAGGTAATCAAAGCAGTGGGATTATTTGCAATAGTGGTAAGAAATTTGGAAAGTAAATCAGGGAAAATATTTTATGCACAATAACATCCGAGAGACTAAAGTAACTTAGGGTAAATTTAACCAGGGATGAGAAGAACTATAAAATACTACTAAAAGATTAAATAAAACTTAATACATTAGAAGACTACTTCATGCTTCATGGATTGGAAAGTTTCATGTTGATACAATCTCAACACTCTCCAAAGTGATCTATAGACTCAATGCAATATCCATAAAAATCCCAGCAGCCTTTTTTTCCAAAAAAAAAAAAAGCCTCAACTTTTATGTGTAATGGTAAAAGGCCCTGAATAGCTAAAATAATGTGGAGAAAAGAACAAAGTAGTAGAACTTAGGCTTCCTGATTTTAAAATGTATTATACCAGAATCTACGCCACTGGTTTGTCAAATACCAGAAGGTCAATGGAACATCAATGGTAAACAGGCTTCAATGGAGCGTCCATACTAAAAACAGATTGTGAAGAAGGAATAGGAAATTAGCCACTGAAAAACTTATGTGTAGTAGATTGGCTGCCTTAGTCTCTCTTGCGTGTAGAGGAACTAAAGCAAACGAAAGTGAAAAACTGAGCAAAAAGTTCAATAGGACAGTTCAAAAAGACAACGTAAAATATTAGAATGGAATGTGAAAAGATCTGGAGTTAGAAAACCAAAAGGGAAGACTGAAAGAATTGAAAAGGAAATTCAAGCATTGAACTGTGTATGAAGTACCAAAAAATGATAGACGGAATATACAGAGGAGTTTTACCAAAAAGAATTGGTCAGTCTGAGCCCTGGTGGTGTAGTGGTTGTGTGCGGGACTGCAGCCCACAGGGCTGATGGTTCAAATCCAGCAGCAGCTCTCCAGGAGCAAGACTGGGCTTCCTACTCCCACCAGGGCAGAGATGCCACACACAAAAAGTTGGCCAATGTTCAACCACTTCAAGAAGTAGTATGTGATCAAAAAAACACAGAATTGAAAGAAGAAATTTAAGTTGTACTGAAGACATGCACACAAAATAAGACTCTGGGAATCGACAGAATATCAACAGAAATGTTTAAACAAGCTGACAAAGTACTAGAAGCACTCACTCATCTAAGTCAAGTAATTGGGCTAAAAACTGTCAGAGAAATATAAGATTTTTCCACGATTATATCTCCTCCAAATATTAAGCAAATATTAGTAACCATTTGCGAGCATCTGGGGGGAGGTCAGAAGCTTAGCTAGTCTCCCTACAGGCTCCAGCAATCCAGAGGTCATTGTCTCTCCCACAAAAGATAGGGCTGACTCCCTGATGTTAGGACAATGGGTCACTTCCTCTGAAAGCTTTGGCTAAATCAATTCTCCAGCTCAACGGCAATCAAGGTTAGACTGCCACCATGCATCTGGGGTCCACCCTCCTTGTCACATGGGGACCCCAATACCTCCCTCTCCTATCTTGTGTGCGCCACGATTAAAGTGACCAGATTTTAAGGAGGACACCATTGACCAGGGATTGACTGGAGGGCGGGAGGGGGAGTGTTCTTGATTAAAAATTTGGTCTATATGAAGCAACAAAAATTTTCATAGATCACAAAAATAGTATTGTAATATATTTAATTTTAAAACACCACGGGACATTGTTAAATTGTTAAAAAGTGGTACGTCTGCTCACTTTACAGATGGTTCCCCTCATTACTAAATAGCCTATAGAATAGCCCCTTCCTATGTTTTGTGTCTTTACCTGAAATTACAGGGTTCATATGACCCCCCAAAATTATATAAGCCTTGGTCAGAAATAAACCTCTCATTCTCTCTCCACGTGGACCACCAAGTGGGGTTGAGGTGAGCATGCTGCCATAAAATGTGTCTGACTTTGTTATTTCTAGCTCTCATATTTTTATTACTTTACTATAATCTTTCATAATTATTGCTGTACAATTGCTTCTAACTGGACCTGTAATGATGTGTTAGAGATTGGTTACTCTGACAAAATACAATCTGGTCAACCAACTGGAAGAGTCCATATTTGTGCCCATTCCAAAATTATTTAACTTACATAATGTCAGCTGTAAGTACAATTTTTATAAAGATAATTTAAAAATTATTGCAGCAGTATAAGAACAGATATTCTAGCTGATAGGTATTCAAACTGGATTCAGGTAAGGATGTATCATGAAGCATATCATTGTTGATGTCAGACTGATAAAAGCAGAGAATATATGAAAGATGCTACTTGTATTTTATTGATTATGCAAAAACATTTGACTGTGTGCATATAACAAACTATGAATAACATTGAGAAGAATAGGAATTCCGTAATACTCAGTTATGCTTATAAGGAACCTGTACATGGACTAAGATAGATATGAGAAATAGTCCTGAGGAGAAAACAACAGGACCAACAGTTCTGGTAGAACAAGGGAAAGGAGGAGGTGGGGAATGGGAGTGGGGAGCCAATAAACCCAGGAACAAGGGAACAACAAGAGATCTAAAATTGATGGCAAGAGGAGGCTTGATCAAGTGCAATGTAGCCAAGAGAAAATACACAGAGCCAAATGATGGTCGAACATGAGAGTGGGACAGCAAGAGGGTAAGAGGAAACAGAGGAAAGATCTAGGAGGCAAAAGTCATTTTTAGAGGTATAAACATAGGCATGTACATATATAAATATATTTATATATAACAATAGGCATATAAGTCTATGAATATATATTTATAGGTTAAGTATTAAGGTAGCAGATGTACTTTGGGCCTCTACTGAAATACTCTCTCAACACAAGAACACTTTGTTCTAACAACCTGGCATTCTGTGATGCTCACCTTCCTGACATGACTGTTGAAGACCAACGGGGTGCATAAGCAAATGTGGTGAAGAAAGCTTCCCCCACCCCTCCATAACCATCATGATGCCAGTTCTACCCTACAAGTCTGGTTAGACCCGTACATATACACTGCTAGATCCAGGACAGATAATCCCTTCAAGACCAATATTGAGGTATCATGAGTATAGGGGGAAGGTGAGAGAAGAAGAGGGGAGAAAGGGAGAACCAATCACAATGATCTATGTAAACACCCTCCCCCACCCGGGAACAAGCAATAGAAATGTGAGTTAAGGGAGATAGAAAATGGTGTAAAATGTGAGAATTAAAAGAATTTTAAATTATCAAGGGTTCACAAGGGTGCGAATATGGGGTAGGGAGGGGAAAAGAGGAGTTGATACCAAGGACTCAAATAGAAAGAAAATGTTTTAGACATGATGATGTGCTTGATACATTCATGTATGGATTGTTATAAGAGCTGTAAGAGCTCCCAATAAAATGAATTATTTTAAAAAGAAAAAGAAAACACTGTGAAGGTTAAAGTCATGAAACATGTGCATCAAGGTTGTTTATTTTCACCATATTTTTTAACCTGTATGCTGAGCAAATAATCTAATGAACTGGACTATATGACAAAGACCATGACAACAGGATGGAGGAAGGTTTATGACCAACTTGTGATGTGTGCACGACACAATCTTGCTTCCTGAATTCAAGGAGAACTTGAAACACTCAGATGAAAATCAAAGACTATAGCATTCAGCATGGATTGCAACTCTCAAAACTAGACCAATAGGCAACATCATGATAAATAGAGAGAAGATTGTTGTTAAGCATTTAATTTTGATTGGGTTCACAATCAATGCTTCTGTACAAAACTCAAACTATATATTGCATTTGGTAAAGGTACTTTCTAAGACCTTTCAAAGTATTGAAGAGCAAGGATTTCATTTTGAGGAAATCGACACATTTTCAAAGTGTACCTGAACCAAGCCATAGTATTTTCAGTAGCTTCATATGCATGTGAAAATCGAGCAATGAATAAAGAAAACTAAACAAGAATTGTGCATTTGAACTATGCTTCTGGTGAAGAATATTGAAAGTACCGTGGACTCTCAGAGGTGGAAACAAATATATCTTAGAAGAATCACAGACAAAATTCTTCATAGAGGCCAGGATGATAAAAATTAATCTTCAGGACCTTGGGCATGTTATCAGGAGCTAACATGAAAAGTGACAGTAGGCATGGTAAAGGGTCAATGTAAAAGAAGACTCCCCGTGAGATATATGAACTCAGGGTTCACAGATGAGAGCGATTGTGAGCTTGGCACCGAACTGAGTCATGTTGCAATGAGTGCTGCTCAGTGAGTGGATTTGAGCTGGAACCTGTTCAACAGCATTTCCCAAACAACAGCAGCAACCGACGGCTATGGGAATCAAGCTAGCTTGGTAGTGGCATAGTAATAAGCATATTAACCAAGGGAACCAAGCTAAAGGTCCAAAAACAACCCCACAAATCTATGTTCAGTGAGTTGACTTTTGACAAGGGTGATTAGTCCCTCTGGGGAAGGAAGAGTCTCTTCAATAAATAGTGCTGGGAAAATTGGATTTCCACATGCAAATAAATGAAACAGGATGGTTGTCTTATAGTACTTTATACTCCAAAACAAATTCAAAATGGGTTGAGAACCTATCTGGTTAAGCTAAAGCAATGACATTCTGTCAAGATCAAGTAGGGGCAACAGTGGCAAGTGTAGTTTTCAACAATGAATGGATAGTCTAATATAATCACAAAAGCACTAATAGAAAAACACAAAATAAGCAAATGGAACCTCATAAAAATTAAACAATTTTATTCATCAAGTCTTTACCAAAAAAAGCTAAAAAATAAGCAATCAACTAAGAGATTATCTTTAGAAACTATATCTTGCAAGAATTTGATAACTAAAATATATAAATTCTTAAAAGCATAACAACAAAAGACAAATAACCTATTCATAAAATGGGCAAAGATCATTTCACCAATGTTGACATCCAAATGGCTAGCAAGCAGAAAAGAAACTTGGGTGATGATATATATTTAACTCTTTTTTGAAGTGCTTTAACTTTGGAAGTACATGATATGTGAATATCATATTAAGAAAACTACTAAAAACAAAAACAAACTTGACTTGACCTGTGATTACCATAGGAGAGTGTCTGCTTAGGGGCATTGAATCCATTTTAATGGTTGTAGAACAATTTGAAGAGGGATAACCACAATGGTCATACACCATGAAGAGTACAATCAGTGGCACTGAATTATACACATAGAAGTTGTTGAATAGGTAACTGCTTTGTTTTATATATTTTTTGCCAACACTGGGGGAAATATACATGAATTATACATGAGTGTGCAGGAAAAAAAGCTGTAAAATAGAGTGTGGTAAAGATTGTACAACTCCTCTTGATATGTTTGAAGTACTGAATTGTATGATATGTGGATGAAGTGTCAATAAAACTATTTTAAAATTTTCCAAAAGGGAAAGAAAGAAACTCAACATCCTTACTCATCAGAAAGATGAAAAGCAAAACTATAATGAGATAGCATTTTACTTCCGCCGCATCAGTTCTGAATTAGAGGCACCCTGTAAGGGAAGAATAGTACTACCTTTGTGAATTAACTATATAGGAGCAGAAATTCTTTCTCCTGAGGAGCAACTGGTGACTTTGCACTCACATCCTTGCAGTTAGCAGTCCAACACTTACCTGGCAGTACCACAAGGTCACACCTATTGGGACAGCTAAAAGAAAAACAACCACAAAAATTGAAAATAACAAATATTTATAAGCATGTAGGGAAATGTAATCTTTTACAAATTGCTAGTGGGAATGGAAAGTGGGAAAGATGCTTTGAAAAATGGTGTGATTAAAAACAAAACCCCAAACTTGCATCATGTCAATTATGACTCATAGCCGCCCTATAGGACAGAGAAGAACTACTCTGATGGATTTTACAGATGCAGACATTCTCATCTTTCTTCCTTTGAGTAGCTAGTGGTTTTGAACTGCTGACTTTGCAGTTAGCTGCCCAACTCATAATGTGATATCACACCAGGGCTCCTTAATGGGGTGACAGGTCCTCAAAAACTAACAATAGAATTACCAGTAATTCCACTCCCACAGACTTGAAAGCAGAGAACTCAAAGAGAGCCTTGTAAACCAGTGTTCATTCCAGCACAATTCACAATGGTTAAAAGGTGTAAACAATCCAAATATGCATCAATAGATAGTTAAATAAACAAAGTATGGTACATACGTACAATGGATTACAAATTAGCCAGGAGCAATGATTGCTATAGTGTGAAGGATTTTAAAGACATTATGCTGAGTGAAATAAGTCAAACACAAAAGTATAAATATAGTACGATCTCATTTATTTAAAAGGATTTTTTAAAAAGGCAAAGATGTAGATAAAAAAGTATATTACTAAAAAAGTGGTTACTAAAAGTAAGAAATAGGATGTGTAGTGGTTATGTGTTGGATTGTGATCCAAAAGGTCCGTAATATCACCAGCAGTTCTGCAAGAGAAAGACTGGCTTTCAACAATGTCTTGCTTAGACAGTGACATATTGTAAAATTTTGATCAATGTTCTCTATGTGAAAGAATTAATGTTTGTCTTCAATGAATCCATGAGATAGTGTGAAATAATTTGGTCCTGTGTAACCACTTGAAACCCTGGTTTAAATGACAGCCAAAGGGACTAAGTAACCCAGAAAATTCAGGAATGAAAAACATTTGAGACCCAGATCTTTCTAGAGAAAGTAAATGCTTGATATAAAATGCTGTAATTTTCATATTTGCTTTAGAAAATTATCAAAATGCTTTTTAAAAAAATTTTTTTTCAAAATGCTTTTATGATGAGGTTTAGGCTTCATTTTATCCTCACATTATCAGTGTGGTCCCTGTTTTTTGTCAGAAATTTTAATCTCTGTTGGATAATTCCACAACCCTGGTGGTTTCACATAATCTAAATATCCTTAGCACACCTCACTATTTTTTGCTATTTGCTTATAGGTCAGATTTTATAAAGTTTGAATCTTGTTTTGGCTTTCTTTCATCATGTAAATCTGTAATTCAGTAACAGCTGACAACAGACCTTACCTTTCAGCACCAGGTTGCTGAATGCCATAGATAACAAAGTATCACACATATATTGACAGGGATGCATATTGCATTTCCACATATTATGCTCCAGCATGTTGTATAAATTAAATGCATGGGGTGGTGTTCTCTCCTTGAGAACTTTTTGTAATTCTAGCATTTTTGATACACTGGATTAAGCCAGCCAAAGAAAAACTGAATTTCTTCATTAAATTCTCCCCTGGCATTTGCTGTGCTAGTCCTTAGGTCTAGAACAGAGTGAATTTTAAACTACTTTACCTGTTCTATAACTGAGCACACTATCAGATTACCAAGAGATTTTTCAAGTTTTCACTTATTGGATTAAAAGTTATAAAACGGTTTATGATTGTGGTGAGTTGTCAAGGATGTAAATTTAAATGCAGGCGGGCTGAGCCCCGGTGGCGTAGTGGTTGTGCGCGGGACTGTGGCCCACTGGGACAGAGGTTCAATTCCAGCAGTGGGGCTGGGCCTCCTACTCCCACCACCGGAGAGCAGTGATGCCCCCCCCCCAAAAAAAAAAAAAAACAGGCACTGTTGCACGTTGTTTGTAAGAGTAAAAACTAATACAATTTCCTTGGAAGCAAGTTGGTTAATATATCTACCAAAATTTGGAATGTACACCTCTTCACCCCAGCAAGTTTACATCTTAGTATTTATTGCATAGTGATACTTGCATTATATTCATTGCATAATTATTTAAATCGGCAAAATGAAAGAAACAAATATCTATCAAATTGAGATTAAGCAAATAGTTTATTGTACAAACACTCAAGAACTTGTATTCAACTACTGAAAAGAACCAGGCATGCACCCATATAATTGATCTAATATATATGAAAAACCCAGGTAGACAACATGTGTGTAAGTATTAGCAGTTCAACTGTATAATTCTCATCACTCCTCTAATAGATCTGAGATTCCCAGCATGCATCTCATGTAAAGCTGCCGGCTCTCTATCTATTGAGACGTGTACGTTGGTATGATGCTAAACAGATTTTAAGAGAATTTCCAGATGAAGACAAAGTAGAATAAAGGTCTGATGATCTACTTCAAAGAATCATTCAGTGAAAAACTCCAGGGGTCACAGTGGTCCAGTCAGCAAGTCAGCCTGGGGTTGATTCAGTGGGTACCCTTCATTCTCGTTTACATAAGGCTCCCAGGAGTTGAGAGTCAACTGGTTGGTAGCTCACAGCCTCCTTAACATATGTATACCCTGAACCAGTGTTCTCCACGGGGTTGGGCAAGTGGGAACTCTGTCCTCCCAGGGACATCTGGCAGTATCTAAAGACAGTTTGGATTGTCACAACTGGAAGAATGTGGTGGTAATGACCAAGAATACTGCTAAACATACTGCAGTACAAAAACAGTGTCCCCACCCCCCACCCCCCCCCCACACACAAAATTTCTCAACACAAACAGTGAACAGTGAGTGGCTGTGAACAGCTTCTCCTCGACTACCTCTGGAAGTTCTCCTAAGTAACAGTGGTGGTTGGGTCTGATAAGGGAAATTGGATGCCCAGGTGTAACACTTTGTCATAAGAGAAAAATTTTAAGAGTATGTGCATGTGTTCTATGTTTACTTTTTTTTTAACTAAAGGTAAACACTTTCGAACTCTACATTCTGGGGCTCTCTCTCAGGAAAGCTGTCAGAAGGCATGAGGTTCCAGGTAGAGATTTCTCTACTTTCTTTTGGTTCGGATCATCTCCTTGCTTAGAATACTCAACAGGAAAAGTGTGTGAGCTTAAGATAAAGCACTGCAGCTTTGAATTTCCAAGTTCCTGGAATTTCTGGTCATCCAGGTAGGGAACTATGACCGAAGTGTTGCTTCTGCAAATAGAGAAGAGTACTCGTGTTTGCTGTTGTCAAGGTGGACTTGACTGACACAGCCTTGTGTCTAACAAACACAATGCTGCCAAGTCCTGTGCCGTCCGCACGATCACTGGTGTGCTTGAGCCCATTGTTTCCAAGCTTTCTTACGCTGCTCACCACGGCTCACACCGACTCTTGAACTTAAAGGTTTACAAAGGCAGATGCTCTTACCGCTCCTCCCACGTATGACTGAAATTAAGAATCTGAAGGATATGTCTTTCTTAGGGCCTGAGCTTGCAGTTTATAAAATTCAAATTATGTCTTGAAATATTTTAACACTACTTAAATTTAGCATATAAGCATTTAACCATGAAAGTGTGCCAAAATATGCCCAAAATAGTGTTCATTGCAGTATTGTTTATAGTGACAAGAATCTGAAATAAGAAAAGAGCCCAGGAAGACATACTTCTATAAAATAATCCCAGTCATTTTAGGGGATGTTCTGTACTATTAAAAATGAGGTAGAGTCATATCTGCTAATAGGAAATTATCTGTAAGATTATTGAAAAAATAAGGTAAACTATTTACGATAAACTCCTTTCCAAAAAAAACCTCCTTTCTGTGCAAATTAAAACCAATCAACTTATTTTGAAATTTCAACTTGGAAAGAATGATAAGGAGTGGACTGTAATTTCAATGTGGTAAGGGCTTCAGGAGAGGACTTAGGAACAATATCACAGGTAGTTTTCCCTAGGCCTTTGATTCCCTCGACAATGCATAGGTGTTTTAACTACTTATATCTTTAAGCATGACTTTTAAAAGTTTTCAAAAGAAAAAAACAGTTTTCAAACGAGGTTATCAGAGTGGATGGTAAGTGTACACAGCTCTACCTCTTCAGTTACCTGATAGCTGAGGAGATGCGTTTGGAGTGAGGGACTCAGGCAGTTTCTTAGTAAGGATTAGCTGCCTGAAGTGAGACAGTCTGGCTTGAGGAACCACTAGCACAATAGCTTCCTTTTGAATGTGTGCATCTTGAAATCTCCACAATTTCAGTGAGTTACAGAGTAACAACCAAGAATGCTTTACAGTGTTCATGACTAGAATGTACTTGAGTAGGTACTCATTTGTCAAACAATTTAATATTTGACTAACTTGGATTTGATCTGTTTGTTTTTATTCCTCCTGATAACAGATAATGTAAATCTTTGCCAATTAGAGATATAGTAGCTTATTTTAGGTTGAATCTCATCCAATTTTGGAATCATCCTCCCTCTTTCACCCAGAGACTGGATTATCTTGAGGTTGGGGGAGAGATATATTGGTTCACATTGCTGTCTTGAACAATTAGCATTCCCTGAGAGAGGTAAGGAGCCTTTAAGCACAATCACTCTCTATACTGCTGTTATTTCAATCGGCTGTGAGGTTCCTCCAGATTTCCTATTAATCACAAAGTCATGTAAAATTCCATTGCATATGAATTCATGAGTCAGAGAACAAAAGTTATTATGCTAACTGTGTGGTTTTCAACTCTGGCTGCCCCTTGGTATCAAATGGGGAAGTATAACAAATGTCTGGGCCACCTCTCTCCTACACATCTGATACCATTTGCCAGGGTTCAGCCTGTGTATCAAGATTTTTAAGAATGATAATTTCAACATGCAGCTACGATTGAAGATCACTGTGCTAGCACTCCCAAGAACAAATTGTGGAGCTCTGCGTGGTCCATTCATGTCTTTGTGGTTCCTGTTGAAGAAGTGGGCCCTCATGTGACCCCTCCAGTCCATTAATTCCCATCCCTTTCTCACTCACCTTCCCCATTCTCATAACAAGCTCTATCACTGTACCAGTTAGGGTGTATCTTTAGAATAAGTATTTCTATATTTGGACTGACTCAAGAGAATTCTAGGTAGTAGAATAGTCAGTGTGTGGCTGAGGTAGGGTTAGGTAAGAATGGGAAGGCTGTAGGTCTCAGGAACACAAAGCCAAAAAAAAATTTGAAACCATTGCCATAGAGTTGATTTTGACTCATAGTGACGTTCCAAGATAGAGAAAAATTTCCTCCTAGAGTTTCCAAAGCTGTGCTCTTTAGAGAAACCAACTACTACATTTTTCTCACGTGAAGGATTTGAAGCACCAATCACTAGGCAGACAAGTGCTTAATCACTATGCCACTAGACTTCTTTCAGGAACTCAGGCTGATTAAAGTTCTGCTGTCTTCAACAGTGGCTTCCAAGGTTCCCAAAACAGCTGACTGGAGATGAGACTAGTAAGGAAATACACATTTAGAAGATTTATATAACATCCATATTTATTTTATTAGTAAAATGCAATCATACAGTCATACCTACTAGCAAATAAATATAAGGAACATAGTTTAATTTGCTCTTTGAAAAATGAATTATATCAAACCCATAGTGGTTTCTGGAACCCTGTTGGAGCTGTGGGTTAAGCATTGGGTTAGTGATTGGATTGTGATTTGAACTTACCAGCCACCCTTTGGGAGAAAGGCATGGAGTCTGCTTTCATAAGGATTTATCACTTTGGAAACTCTAGAGAGTAGTTCTACCCTGACTTATAGGGGCCTTATGAATTGGAATGGATTCCATGCAGTGGGTTTAGATTTTTGTTGTTGTTATAATAGTCTCTGTAGCAAATGTTATAGTTGCTGTTAGCAGCCATCAAGTTGGCTCTCACTCATGATGATTCCATGTACAACAGAACCACCTTTACAATCTTTACAATCACACGTTTTAGTAACTGTGCATTTCCAGTGTTTCCAATTATATCAGCACTATGTAAGATAAAAATGCTTTATGGTGATGTTCATTGTGTAATCTTTTTCTTCTATAATGTTTTAGTGAGTAAGTTTCACTGAACCTGTTTACCAGGGGTGACCCAGCTGTGTATGAAACGTTGGTGATATAACTTTATAAAAACATGCCAACCATCACAAAATGACAGATGGGTTGTAGTCATATAGTTACTCTCTGCTAATAGTTTCAGTTTTCTTGTCCAACTCATAGTTACCTCATTAAATCCTAACTTTTCATGAATTCATTTCCATTCCTTGATTGAGTGAACTTAAATAGCTGGAAATGGCTATGCGTAGCCTAATATTTAAGTTGCTACTTTCACCCACAAATGGGTCAGCAGTTTCCATTCCTATTACTTGCTTTAATAAGCATCAATTTTTCTTAATCTTAACACTCCCAGACCTGAACTTGAGTTACTTTCAACCTTACTGTATCCTAGTGTTCCTCATCTTGGCAAAGTGCACTACTCTGCCAGTTATTCAAGCCAGAAATGTAGACATCATTTTGATTTTTCCTTCTCTTTTGCCTTCATTCAGCCTATCATCAAATTTTACCAACTTTTCCTTTAAAATAGACCCTAATTTTTACTTCTTCTCATATTCATTCTCACCATTCTGTTCAGAGCAACCATTTGTTTCCTGGCTCCTGCTTTTCTTATAGCCTATTCTTCTTAGAGCATTCATAATAAATTCTTGAAAACCCGATGCTATCAGATCACCCACTTCCTGCTGCCCTAAAGTAGTTTTCATTGCACTTCTTTAAAAGCTCAAGACCAATCCCCATCATGTGCAAGTTTTGTTGTTATTATTTTGTTTTTGTTTTTCTCCGGTTGACATGCTATTGATTCCTACTCAGGCCATGTGTGTCAGAGGAGATTTATATACCAAAGGGTTTTCAATGGCTGATATTTTACAAGTAGCTCACCAGGTCTTTCTTCTAAGGGACATAGGTTGAACTCAAATTTCCCATCTTTGCCAATGCGCATTTGCGCCATCCAAGGATGCCTGGTGTACATGGACCTCATTGCTCCAATCCCATCACTGTTCTTTCCTATAAGCCTCCACACCCCCCCACCCCTACCCCCCAACACCTCAGGGCTGGCTCCTAAATAGCCTTAGGTCCAGTTAATATCTAAACGGAGAGGATTCCTGACCCACTCTTCTAAGTAGGTCCTCATGGCCTCCATCATTTCACTCTGCTGCCCTCACAGCATGCAATGCTAATTTTAATTATTTATGTAGGCTTACTGCTTTATTATTTGCCCCCACCAGATCCTGAGATCCTCAAAAGTAGGGCTGTGCCTCCTTTGTCTATGCTTTCTCTAGTGCCCACTATGTTTTATCTGTATTGATTAAATTAATAAATGAATGCATTAGGCCAGTGGTTTTTTAACTTTTGCTAGTGTCTGAAGATGGGGGTAGAATGTAAAGAAGTCTTTTAAAACTTGCTGAAAGCTCCAAAATCCACAGATAATGTTGCTTTAAGTTTCGGGTGGCCCCTTAACTTCTTGAACGCTCTCCCTTCAAATTACCAGATCAATAAGTGTGGAGTTCAATGGTAATTTAATTCAAAATTATAATGGTAACACATTTTATTACACTAACTATTCTTTTAGCAATGAAAGCACCAAAACCAACATAAGATGGTACTCAGGGAAGATATCTTATGTACTTGTGTATAAGCTGAGTTTTTAAGCATATTAAAAAATCACTTTATTGGGGTTTCATGCAACACTTTTCACAGTCCATACATATATACATTGTGTCAAGCACATTTGTACATTTGCTGCCATCATCATTCTCAAAACATTTGCTTTCTACTTGTGCCCTTGGTATCAGTTCCTCATCCCCCCCCCCGCCCCCCGCTCTACCTCTCTCATGAAGCCTTAATAATTTATAAATTATTGTTATTTTTGTCATATATTATACGGTCTGATGTCTCCTTTCACCCACTTTTCCTCCAGAGAGGAAGTTATATGTAGATCCTTGTTCAGTTCCCCCTTTCTGCCCCACCTTCCCTCTACCCTGCTAGTATTGCCACTCTCACCCCTGGTCCTGAGGGACTCATCTGTCCTGGATTCCTTGTGTTTCTAGTTCTTATCTGTACCAGTGTGCATCCTCTGGTCAAGCTGGATTGGTAAGTTAGAATTGAGATAATGATAGTGAAGGAGGAAGTATTTAAGAACTAGAGGAAAGTTGTATAGTTTCATTGATGTTATACGGCACCCTAACTAGCTCATCTCCCACAACCCTTCTGTAAGAGAATGTCCAGTTGCCCACAAATGGGGCCCCACTTGGCACTCTCCCTCATTCACAATGATGTGATTTTTGTTCCTTGAGGCTTGATACCTGATCCCTTCAACACTTTGTGATCACCCAGGCTGGTGTGTGCTTCTTCCATGTGGACTTTGTTCTGCCTAAGCTAGAGAGCACTTGTTTATGTCAAGTCTTTAAAACCCCAGATACTATATCTTTTGATAGCCGGGCACCATCAACTTTTTTCACCACATTTGCTTATTCACATGTTTATCTTCAGTGATCAGATCAGGAAGGTGGGCACACAATGATATGATTTTTTTGTTGCTTGATATCTGATACCTGATTCCTTCCATGCCTCATGATTACACAGGTTGGTGTGCTTCTTCCAGGTGGGTTTTGTTACTCCTGAGCTCGATGGCTGCTTGTGTACCTTCAAGCCTTTAAGACCTTAGACGCTATATCTTTTGATAGTCGGGCACCATCAGCTTTCTTCACCACACTTGCTTATGTCCCCATTTGTCCTCAGCAATCATATCAGGAAGGTGAACAGACAATGATATGATTTTTTTCTTCTTTGATACCTGAAATCTGATCCCTTCAACACCTCATGATTACATAGACTGGTGTGTTTCTTCCATGTGGGTTTGGTTCAGCACATTTTTATGTAGTTTTTATGGTAAAATTAGCTTCCTTGATGAATATTTGGGTTGACTTATACTTGAGTACATATGGTACATTTTATGGAAAAGTGGGAAGAAGCAGGAAACATCAGGGCACCAGGTTGCTGCCTTCAGAAAAAATCTGGGAAAAGACACAGTCAAATGGAATCTCAGGGGAGCGAAGGACCACCTGGAAAGGAATCAGATCCCAAGACAATAAAGAGTCTCTGAATGAATTCCTTGTAACCTACCCATATTTGTCATGGCATAACTGAGAAGTTTAGGGAGGTCATATCTGAGACAGTATAGGCTTAATAGAAACCAGATAACAGACAGTAAAACAATGGAGAAAATTGGAGTGAGAAAAGTAAGGAAAAAGTAGAGGAGAAGAAAAAAATTAGAGGCCATAAAAAAGCCAAAAGATTTATTGAAATAATGAATAATTTATTTTAAGAAGGATGATAAATTTGTAAATATCATAAAAATGTTTCACATGGAAATGGAGAGAAGAACAGAAAGTGATAATGGCATATGTGGTAGGGTGGGGAAGCCACAGAAGGATTTCAGCCTGGTGATCAATGGTAAAAGGGAGGCATAGCAATGGTGAACTCTCTAGGTGGGCAACCCAAAAAATTTTCCTCCATGTGGGCTGTGCTCTCTCTTTCTCTTGTCCTGTCTAGTTCCAAAAAGACTAACAGGAATAGCTTGGGCAGAGAATCAATAACAATAACAGAAAGTTATGAAAATAACATACAGTACAACATCTAGAAATCAATACAATAAAAACAGTACTCAAGATAACACAAAAATAGAGGAAAAACAAAGACGCCAATAAAACCACACACACACAACACACAGATTGACAACAATAAACCCACTTATATCAATAATGAATAGATTAAATCTATCAGTAAAGAGACAGCGTATAAACCTTAATTAGCAAACTGCTTATAAAAGACACACCTTCGAAACAAAGACAAAAAATAGACTGAAAATCAAAGAATGAAGAAAAACTTACTAAGCTAATGGAAACCAAAAAATCAAGAGTGGAAATATTAATCTGACTGACCAGGAAAAAAAGCACCAACTACAAGCATGTGCTTTGAAAGAACAACTCTGAAGTGACTGAGACTTTTTTCACAAGGTCATTACTGATGAAGAGACATGATGCTATTCTTATGTCCTGAAACACAAACATCAATCCAGAGGAAGAGGCTATTGTCCCCTTACCCCACAAAAACTTATCAAGTGAAATCAAAGATTAAGATAATGCTCATTTGCTCTTTTGGTGTGCATATAAAAGGGATAATGCATTTGGAGTTCATTCCATGAGGTCAGACTGCTAGCCAAGTTTTCTATTTAGAGGCTCTGAAAAGAAAGCAAAACAAAAAGGCCTGATGTGTGGCTTATACAGGGGACTGGTTTTGCCACCAGGACAATGCTGCTGCTCACCATGGACTCATCTCAGTAAGCCAGTTTTGGCAACAAACAGCATGTCTCTCTTGCCCCACACACCTGACTCACCAGACTTCACTCTGTGAGACTTCTTTTTGTTTCTGTGAATGAAGAGGGACATGAAAAGACAGCAATTTGATGATATAAAACAGGTGAAGAAAATAATGAGGGAGAGGCTGTCAGCCATCCAAACAGTTTGAAAAATGTTCTGGAAATGGAATCACAGAGTTGACAAATGTATTAAGTGTAATGGAGAGTACTTTGAAGGTGTTAAAATTTTTATATCAAAAAAATAAATTAAATTCTGGGTTTTTTGTAAACTGGGGGTATCCCCTCATTACAAAGTGCTCTGCCCAAAGCAGTCCAATATACATTCTTTCCCAAGGCACATGGAACATTCTCTAAAGTAGGGCATATATTGAGTTACAAACCAAGCTTTCCATACATTTTTTATGAATAATTTTATTGAGAGCTCATACAACTCCCATAACAATCCATACCAACATCAGCTGTATAGAAGCCACATTTGCACACTTGTTGCCATCATCACTCTCAAACATCCTCCCTCCACTTAGGCCCCCAGTACCAGCTCCCCATATTTCCCTTCCCTCTTCTCTCCCCCTCCCTCATGAACCCTTAATAATTAACAAATTGTTATTACTTTTTCATGTCATACACTGTCTGATATGTCCCTTCAATCACTTCCCTGTTGTCTGTACCCTAGAACGGAGATCATGTGTAGATCCCTGAAATTGATTCCCACCTTTCTAAATAGAAATGTCACAAACCATTTTCTCATACCATAATGCTATAAGATTAGAAATCAACAATAGAGCAAATGAGGTAAAATATCAGATGCACAGAAGCTGAACAACATACTATTTTAAAATGATTAGGTAATAGATGGCTTAGAGATGAAAATTTAAAATGGGAGCAATTTATAGCCATCAACAAACATTAAAAAAAAATATGAGGGACCAAGATGAAGGCAGGTTTCTGCTCCCAGGTCATGTATGTACTCTTATGCCCAGGGGGATGACTGATAGTGTTCTCTAACATAGACTAATAATGATGTCTCTAAGGTGAACCAGAGACCCATATAAACTATATATATATATATATATATATATATATATATATATATATATATATTTAGGGCTTTCTTTTAATTCTAGGCCAATCTAAGGACAGTTATGTCTTGGGCCAAGTTGACTAAAGAAATCAATCCAGTGACACTCATATATGTATAAGAAAGAGTTTTATATCAAGAAGCAATTTTATATCCCAGCTGAGTCCAACTCAAGTTCCTAAGACCCAAGCTAGTTTGTAAGTCCTTCTTCAGACTCACACAGTCACATGTAATGATGCAAAATGCAAGCAGATCATAGGCTGCTGGATGCAGAGCTGTGTTGATTCAGGGTAAGTGGAAATGTGGCAGGGCTCTGACAGCTCTCAGGATTACTGCAAGCAGAAAGGTAAGTGGGGAGAGACAGAGAGTGAATCCCATGGTCCTTGCTTATAGGAAGGCCACACCTCCAAGGTAGTATCATCAGGCTTTGACTTGACTGACAGATTTGACTCCATCCCTAGCCAGGGGTGTCTAGGTGACAAAAATCATTTGACTTCCACAATTAGTTCTTATGGTCCCGCTCCTTGCTTTTCCTCAGAAAGAGATCACTTACCATATGGTTGCTATTGCAAAGTGGTGGAAAATCTAGATGTACCTGGCTGTAGAAGGAGTAGCATCTGGGGCCTTAAAGGCTTGTTTTCAAACAAGTAGCCATTTAAGTGAGGTGTCAACTAAGTCCACATAGCAGAAGCACTCCAGCCCATGCGATGCAAAGATTATAAATAATAAATCCATAAACATAGAAGGGACTGGTATCAGAGCTTAAATTGTGAACATGTGGTTTGCAGAAGGCTGTGGATGACAGTGGAAGCCCAAAATCCACTTGCAGGGATTAGATATCTGGTGAATCCCCTCCGACTATAGGTGAGAGATGTTATTAAGCTTATGAGCAGACAGAGAGCATACATTTGATCATGGTAGATGTAATTAGGTTAAGCTGACATATATTATCATTTGATCTTTCTTTTGGCACATTTAAAATTTGTTCTAGTTTTTCCTATTCTCTCTTATCTTTTTGATCGAAGCTTTTATGTTTTACTGTGTTATAGTTGTTAGTTTTGTTTTTGTTTCCTTGTTTGATTTCCCATATTTGAAATCTAGGATAAGTAAATCTACAGAGACAGTAACTGGATCAAGGGTTTCTTGGAGGCATAACAGGGTAAGATTTATGGAGAACTAAGGATCTAATACCAATGAACACAGAAAGGAAAACATATTTTTTAAATATTTAAAAATATTTCTAACATTTTTGGTGATACTCATACAGCTCTTTTTAATAACTGAATTATTGAATTGCATGATATGTTAATTATATGCCAACAACTACTTTTAAAGTTAAAAAAAATAAAACAATAAAAAGAATGGAAAAAGAGGAAACCAAAATTAAAACATCAAAATACCATCTTCAATGACTAGAACAAGAGCAACAAAATAAATCCTTAACCACCATAAGAGAAAAAAGAATAAAAATTAGAGCAGGAATAAATGAATTGGAAAATAGAAAAACAATGAAAAGACCCTACAAGCCAAGAAGTTGATTCTTTGAAAGGTTTAACAAATTTAGCAAACCACTTGAAAATGTAACAAAGAAAAGAAAGAGAAGATGGAAACATATAGAATTAAAGATCAAAAGGGTGGCATAGAAACAGAACCAAATGAAATAAACAGAATAAAAGTACTTGACTTAAAAGATCCACTACTTGTCTGTCAGTTTGTCCTACTGTTGTGCCTAGTGTGTTGCTGGAAGCTATCTCACGGATATGTCAAATGCCAGTGGTGTCATTAAAAAAAAAACAGTTTTCAGCAGAGTTTCCAGATTAGGAACAGACAACAAAGAAGGATTTGGAAGCAGCCACTGAAAACCTTAGCTTGAAACTGTTGTTAGATACTGATGGCCTAATGAATGGAGGCAGAACTTTGCTGGGGAATAGTACCAGAGAATAGTCCACTTGGGTTGGAGAGCACTCAAATTGTGACAGAGAAGGAAGTGATTTCTTAGCGTGGAGTCAACCAGGGTCACCTAAGTTGGATGAAGTTTGTGGGAGTAGAGTCTTCAGGATCTTTATTTACTAATGGAACAAGACTCAAGATAAGAAGAAATAGCTGCAAAAATCTACTAATGATTGGAACTTGGAATGTGCAAAATATGACTCTAGGAAAATTGAGAGGTATTGAAAATGAAATGCAATACATATAGAATAATGTCCTAGTCATTAGTGAGCTGAAATGGACTGGTATTGACCATTTTGAATCAGGAAATTATATGACTTACTATGTCAGGAATAGCACACTCAAGAGAAACAGCATTGCATTAATTGTGTAAATTGACATTACAAAATCAATCATGAAGTACAGTTGCCATTTTTATGGGATTTTATCTATCCACTTTCAAAGAAATCCAATCAATGCAACTATTATTTAAATTTATACACCAACCACAAAGTTAGTGATGAAGAAATTGAAGAATTCTACAATGACTTCAGCCAGAAATTTATTAGACACGCAATCAAGATTTATTGATAGTTATTGGTGACTGGGATGCAAAAGTTGGAAAGAGGAAAGAATAGTAGTTGGAAAATATGAACTTGGTGATAGGAATGAAGTTGGAGATCACATGATGGAATTTTGCAAGACCAATGACTATAGAAAATCCCTCTTCTCAACAATTGAAATGGCTACTCTTCACATGGGCTTTTCTAGTTGGAGTATACAGAAATCAAAATGACTACATCTGTAGGAAGAGAAGATAGAGAAGCTCTATATCAGTAACTAGTGCCAGGACAGGGGATAACAGACCATCAGGGGATAACAGACCATCAATTACTCATATGTAAATCCAGGATAAAGTTGAAGAAAAAATTTAAAAAGTTCGTGAGAGTCAAAATGTGACTTTGAGTCTATCCCACTTGAAACTTGAGAACCTCTCAAGAACAAATTTGACACACTGAACACTAATGACAGATGGTATAATGACATGTAGGATGACATTAAGAACAACATTCATGAAGAAAGCAAATGGTCATTTAAAAGAGAGGAAAGAAAGAAAAAATCCAAGTGGATGTCAGAAAAGACTCTGAAACTTGGTCTTAATTGTAGAATAGCTAAAGAAAATGACAGGAATTGTGAAGCCAAAGAGCTGAATAAAAAATTTCAAAGGGTACTCTAAAATACAAAGCCAAATATTATGAGAGGTGCACAGTCCAAGAGAACAAGATGCTACAATATTTTAAAAAATGTAATCCAAATGCATAAACAAGACAAAGAATAAGAATTGCATGATGATGTCAATGGACACAGAAGAGTCATTTAACAATATCTAGCACCCTTTCCTATTGAAGACACTGACTAAAATATGAGTAGAAGGAAAATTTCTCATTAAAATAAGGACCACGTATGAAAAATCAAGAGCCAACAGTTTTCTCAATGGGAGAAAACTGAAAGCATTTCCTCTGCAAACAAGGACCAGAGAAGGATGCCTGCCTATAACCACTTTCACACTGTGCTAGAAATCTTATCAGAACCATTCAAGAACAAAAAGAAAGCAAAGGAATACAACTGGGCAAAATATTATATGAAGTCCTGGTATTTACAGAAAACATAATTTTCTATGCAGAAAGTTGCAAAAAATTGACAAAAAGATTCAGATAGATTTGGTAATGTGTCAGGATACAAGATTAGCATACCAACATCAATCAGTTACCTCTATATTAAAGGAGAGTTCTGAAAAAGACCAGAAAATCATACCATTTGCAATTGCCACACAAAATATGAAATACTTAGAAATAAATCTAACTCTACATACAAAAGAGCTATACAAAGGAAACTACACAATTCGAATAAGCCAAAAGAGACCGAAGCAAATGGACAGATATACCATGTTAATGGATAGGAAGGTTTAATATCATAAAAATGTCAATACTTTCCAAATGCAATCTATATATACAACACAATACTGATCCAAATCCCAACTTCAGGTTTTTTTTCAATGATTTTATTGGTGGCTCTTACAGCTCTTATAAAATTCCATACATCATTTGTATCAAACATATTTGTACACATGTTGCCATATTCATTTCCAAATATTTTCTACTTAAGTCCTTGGTATAAGCTCCTCTTTCTCCCTCTTTTTTTTAATAAAATATTTTAATGAGGGATCATACAACTCCCATCATGATCAATACATATGTCAATTATATGCAGGCCACATTTGCATACTTGTTGTCATCATCACTCTCAAAACATCCTCCCTCCACTTAGGCTCCCAGTACCAGCTCCCCATATTTCCCCTCCCTCCCTACTACCTTTCTCCCATGAACCTTTAATAATTTACAAATTGTTATTACTTTTTCATATCATACACTGTTCTATGTGACCCTTCATTTACTTCCCTGCTGTTCATATTCCAGAGAGGAGGTTATATGTAGATCCCTGAAATTGGTTCCCCCTGTCTATTCCATCATCCCTCCACCCTCCAACCACTTCCACCAGTGGGCCTTTAAGGGATCATACATTCTAAATTCCCCATGTTTCTGGCTTCAGTGTACATCCCCTGGTCTAGCTGGATTTGTCTGGTAGAACTGGGATCATGATAATGGGTGGGAGGAAGCACTTGATAACTAGAGGAAAGTTGCATATTTCATTGTTTCTATACTGAATCATGACTGACTCATCTCTTCCCTGCAACTCCTCTGTAAGGGGATGTCACTTCACCTATTGATGGGTTTTGGGTCCCCAATCTGTACTCTCCCTCATTTATAATGGTATAATTTTTAGTTCTTTGATGCCTGATAGCGGATCCCACTATCCACTTTCTTCACCACATTAGCTTATGCACACATTTGTCTTCAGTGATCATATCAGGAAAGTGTGTATGCAATGTTATGCTCTATAGTTCTTGAAGTGCGATAACTGATTCCTTTGACACCTCGTGGTCCCACAGGCTGGTGTGCTTCTTCCATGTGGGCTATGTTGCTTCTGAGCTAGATGGCTGCTTGTTTACATTTAAGCCTTTAAGACCCTAGATGCTACATCTTTTGATAACTGGGCACCGTCAGCTTTCTTCACCACATTTGCTTATGCACACGTTTGTCTTCAGTGATCATGTCGGAAAGGTGAGCATCATGGAATGCCAATTTATTTTTTTTGTACATATTGTTATCTCTGTAGGCCTATCTAGATAAGATGGGCTGGAAGAACTGTCTGAAGATGAAAATGATGGGACTGATGGTTCCAGTGGGACATGGGATATTGGGAGGAGGGGGAAAAGAGGTGGTGTTGACTGGTCCAGGGATAAGGGAACAGCAAGTGATTCAAAATCAGTGACAAGGTGGGTGTGAGAGGTCTGATAGGGTTGATCAAATGTAATGTAACAGAGAGAAAATATCAAAACCCAAATGGAGGCTGAGTATGATGGAGGAACAAAAGGAAAGTAAAAGGTGTGATGGGTAGGTTTGTTATGCCAACATGGCCACAGAAGATTGGTGGGCCTATTGTGATGGCACAGCCAATGAACACACGGGATGAATTGAAGGGCAGAGATAGGAAGGGCTCAGCGAGTCCTGTCCTCTTCGATTGCTTTCAGATCTTTGGACCAGATAGCTGCTTTGTTCATCCTTTGCCTCGACCTTCAAGCAACACTACCCGTGGGACACCTAATCATGGACTATGGAGCTATGAGTTGAGGTTCCTTCAAGCCCTACTTCACCACACTCCTGGGATAGACATTTCTTGAGCTGGGGACTGTTGGACTCTGTCATCTGGCTGACTGTTGGTGACCTGCTTTGCTGTTTGCTGCCTGTGACCAGATAGCCTGAAAGCTCTACAGAGGACTACTCAGCAGCCCTCAAGACTTGAAGGACTGCCAGTCTTCTAGCTGTCTCACGCAAGTGAGTTGCACCAAGCAATTTGTACTGCATTATAGATAGTTAACTGTTTCTTTCTTATCTTATATACCCTTCTCTCTATATAAATATATAAAAAGAATTACCAGTACCCTGGTTTTATTTCTCTAGGAGAACCCTGCCTGACACAAAAGGAAATAGAGGAAAGAACTCGGAGGCAAAGGGCATTAATAGAGGTCTAAATACAGGCATGTACATAGGTGAATATATTTACATATGATGATGTGGAGTTAGATCAATGTGCATATACTTACAGGGTTGTTATTAGGAAAAGAGATGGGCATTGGACCTCCACTCAAGTACTTTCTCAGTTCAAGAACATTTTGGTCTATTAAATTGACATTCGAACTGCAGTCTTTAAAAAAATGGAAAAAATAATTGCCAACTTCACATAGAAAAAGAAGGGACCCAGGATAAACAAAAATCTCCTTAAGCAAAAGAACAAACTATCCAACCTCAAAATCTATTACATAGCCACAGTAGTCAAAACAGTTTGATATAGATGCAATGAAAGATACATAGGCCAAAGGAACAGAACAGAAAACCCAGAAATAAGTCTATCCACCTACAGGTAACTAATCCTTGACAAGAGACAAAAACTATCCAAAACCCCAAATAAGAAAGAGACAGAAGCTTCCACAAATGGGAGTGGCAAAATTGGACCTTCATCTTCAGAAGAATGAGATGGGAGCTACATCTCATCCCATGTACAAACTTAAGGGCCATAATTCAGGGCATATACATACTACCAAATAAACAAGAGCACACAGCAGAAGGCACAATAGATCACTTGGACCTACTAAAAATAAGACATCTATATACATCATAAGAGCAAAAGAGAGTCCAGAGTCTAGGAAACATTATTCTTCAATGACATAATGAACTTGGGACTAACTTCTAAAATATATAGAATACTGTAATACCTCAATAATAAATATACAAATGACCCAATTTAAAAGTAGATAAAAGTAAAGAATTATAAATAACATTCAACTTGCCCTCCAATCAAACTGTGACCCCATTAATCCCACATGCTCCTATTGGCCTGTTTGACACAATACCTATCACAATTAGTACTTGTAATTTCCTATTTAAATTGGCTAAGTTGTTTGCTATTAATCTCTTTCTATTTCTATCTATTAGAGTTCTTTATATATTGTGGCTGTGGAAAAATTTGATCTCAACTTGAAGATATGTGAAAGTGTAGGGGTGGAATCTAATGTATCCATCAGATCACAGCCTGTCGATGCCTCCTTGAGGGTAAGTCTTTTTAATAAACAGGACCCTGGATCCCACTTTCTATGTCTCCCTCTATATTCTAGCCTTCTGAGATTTTTCCATGAACCCCAAGACATTTTAGAGCTCTGCTATCTTTCCAGTGACTTTGGATCTATAAGGCTTTGCACTTATAGGTAATCTTGCTTTATGCATCTTTTTATGTGGCTATGTGAGTCTGAAGAGGGACTTAGAGACTAGTATTGGACTGGTGGACTTGAATTAAGCTGGACAAGGATCATTTTTTATACGAGGGGGTGCCTCCTCCCCCAATCAATGCTCATTTGTTATTTGGATGTGAGGGGGATTGTTCTACCAGGTAAGATTGTTAATCAAACTTTCTATTCAGAGTTTTTAAAAGATTACATAACAGTGTGCAACAAAAAAAGCCTGATTTTTGGAAGACAGGCAACTGTTTTTGCTACCATGACAAAGAACCTGCTCACCACAAAGCCATCTCAATGTACCAGTCTTTGGCAAAAATAAACAAAACAAAATAGATCGTCTCTCTTGCTTCACACAACTGACTCACCTGACCTCGTCCTGTGAGACTTCATTTTGTTTCTAGGAATGAAGAAGTATATGAAAGGACAATGATTTGATGAAGTGAAAAAGGTGAAGAAACAAGAGAGGGAGGTGCGGTCACCCATCCAAACAAATGAGCTTGAAACATGTTTCCAAGAATGGAATTGTAGGTTTGGGGTTGGTGGGGGCGGGGGGGGGGTGTGGAGAGTGGAATCACAGATTTGACAAATGGATTAAATGTAGTGGAGAGGACTTTGTTGGTGGTTTGTTAAAAAACAACGACATTTAAATGCATAGCTTTGAAACCTTTTTTCTGGGTGTTTTTTTTTTTTGGCGGGGGTACCTCTCTTATTGATAGAAAGTTCTTTCTTTTACATATATATGAGTGTCTCTGATTCTGTTTCTCTAGTTAACACAGCCTAACATATATCAGTAGCTACATTTGTCTATTTAAATTTATTTATTTGCATATATTTGAAATGTCACTAAAGATCCCAAGTGCTTTTCAGCTTTACCTCTCCTCCTTTTGGAGTCACACAAATCAATGCTTAGCTGTGAGGGGTAAGGAACCTGGAAATTTTCTAAGCCTGTAGTCTTCACTCTTGTTTTTAAAGAAGTATATTCTATACAGTTGCACAGCCCATTTCAAAAATTAAATCAGTAATCATATCCCATTAACACACACCCCCCATAAGTGTGGTTCTTTCTCTCTCTCTTTTTTCCCTCCCTCTCCTTCCCTCCATAATCCCCTATCCCTTTCTGTCCCTAAACATTGTCCCACTTCTCCCACCCACCTGTGTCCATCTCTTGCCTTCTCATAGTCTTCTAAGTTTTCTCTTTAGATGTGAAATGCATTTTTCTTTTCTTTGCTTTTCCTATAATAATAGTGTAATTAAATATTTATCTTCACAAATCTTTAACTTTGCTAAGTATAATTTTCTCTAGTTTTGCCCATGTCCTGCCATGTTTCAGAGACTATTGTTTTTTATTGATGAATAATATTCCATTATATTAATATAGTAATGAATCTGAGTTTATTTACCCATTTGATTGCTTCTATCTTTTCCCTATTATGGAAACTTCTTTGTCTATTTAAATGTAAACTATTTTAATTAAATACAACTTAAAATTTAGTTTTCTATCCTTGAAGTGTCCCAAACTACACTTACCTAGTGACTAGCTTACTGGACAGCATAGAAAGAGGCCATTTCCATTATTGTGGAAATGTCCATTGGAAGCCATTGGTCTACAACGACTCATGTTGTACTTATCCTATTGTGCTTGACTTACTTCACTTAGCATAATTTCCTTCCAAGAGACAATGTGCTTAAATAAAGCCTCAATTTTCAATTTCAGGAAAATAATGCTTTTGTTTTACAGTTTACTTTCACAGTTATCGATATATTAATTAAATATATTTAAGTAAATGTTACAAAAACATCATACTTGGCATTATAGGGTTAATATATTCCTCAAAGCTTTTTAGGGATGCATAGTACTCCATTATATGTATGTACCAGAGCTTTTTAATCCATTCATTCATTGACGGAAATGTAGGTTGTCTCCAACTCTTGCCATTTGTGAATTGTGCCACAATGAACATCGGAGTGCAGCTGTCTGGTTATGGTCTGTTTTTTAGCTCTTTGTGTATATGCCCAGTGGGAGATTCCTGAGTCACATGGTAGCTCAATTTCCATTTGTTTTAGGTATCCAAATTGATTTCCATAACAGCTGCAAATACCTTCAGGTCCATGAGCAGTGAATGAGAGTTCTTATTTCATCATAACTCCTCCAACACTTGTTGATTTCTGATTTTTTTAATTGGATTATTTTTGAGGGTCTTAAATAGTACCTCATAGTTTTTTTAATTTGCATTTCTCTTATGGCTAATGATCAGGAACCTTTTCTCATATGTTTATTGGCCATTGGGATTCCCAGCCTCTTCCCATCTCCTCAATGGGTTATTTGCTTTTTTTCTTAATGTAGGTTAGCAGAGTATTGTAGATTCAGAATAAGGTCTTTCTCTTATGTGTCATTGCTAAGGAGGTTTTCCTAGTCTGTGGGCCATCTTATTTTTCTTTTAACAAATTCTTTCAATGCACACAGAAGTTTTATCTTCAGTGTGTTCTACTTATCAGTTTGTGCTTCCTTTGTGTTTGTGTAGTTCCCTATTTCTGATAGTCTGTGTATTCCCTGTGCAAAGGTTCTGAGATTTGTCCCAATTACCTCATTAATGGTCCTAATAATTTGGAGGTTTTCTCGGTCTGTGATTTACCTTATGTCTATTCTTGTGTATGAAGTGAGGTAAGGTTCTTGCTTCGTTTTTCTGCATATAGAAATACATATTTTCCAGCATCACTTGTAGAGGGCATCCACTTCCTATTTGATATTTTTGAGTAGTTTATTAAAAATCAGTTGTTTGTATGCTGAGATTTCATTTCTGGGTTTTCATTTCATTCCCATTGGTCTGAATATGACTGTACCAGGACCATGCTGTGTTGATCACTGTGGCTGTATAGTAGGTGCTAAAGGCAAGTAAAGTGAGACTTCCTATTTTGTCCTTCTTGAGGTGTTCTCTGAGAATTCTGGGCTTCTTCCCTCTCCATATGAAATTGGTAGTCAGTTTTTCCAATCCTTTGAAGAAAGATGTTGGTATTTGTATAGGAATAGCATTATACTTATATAGTCCCTTTGGATGGACTTATATCTTTACTGACCCATGAGCCTCAGATATTCTTCCATTTGTGGAGGTCACTCCTCGGTTTATTGTAATAGTGTTCTGTAATATCCCTCAAAAAATCTTTTGGTTTTTTTGGTTAGGTATATCCCTAGATATTTCCATTTTTGCTTGAGTATTATGAAGGGAACTGCCTTTTTTAATTCCTCTTCCATGGTCGTGCCTGATGTATACAGCAATCTGATAGACTTCTGTTTGTTGATCTTGTATCCTGTCACTCTGCTATATTCCTCTAAAGCATGGGTACTCACACTTTTTCAATATGTGAGACACTTATAAGATGGTCAAGTCAAAATGATCTATCAACTATGAAAGTGCAAAGCATATACTTATTTATTACATCTATTCATAAATTCATTGAGAATTCTTTATATGTACAATGTATGTTTATGTACCCTGAACAACTGCATGAGTCCATATTGCACAACATGCACACAATTAGCTATATACATTTTTTGTCATTACCCAAGTTTACTCTAGTGACTTGGACTGGATGGAATGAGCCAGGGATGCATGGTCAAAAACAGTAGCTGCTGCCAGTCAAGCTCAAGCACATTTCCAAATGATTGTCAGTCATGGTGAAATGGTACTTGGACTTATGATCTTTATGTGGGAAAAGGCTGACTCACATAAATAAGGATAACCAAATAATGCAGTCAAGGAGGTAGGACATTTAATCATGTTTGGGTGCTTTCTCTCTGTGAGTAAGTTCCAGAACTGTTCACGTACTCTGGACTTCAGCTGAATGTCAAAATCTCACCTTCTAGTCCAGAAGAGTTCCGGTAAATCAGTGTTGCAATTTTTGATGAAAGTGACTCAACCTAAGCATTTTCCCAAAAAGGATAGCACGTGAATGTAAGGACTGGCTAAAGCAAAGCAAAGTCTTGAAAGCATTTGACTTATCTTGTCAATTTTACTGCACTTAGTGCAGTTGTTTGCGCATGCATTTGGAACCTAAAATTGCATCTGATTGGCTGTGCTGTATATCAATTAAGTGACGGGATTGATGATAGGCTTACATCTATTTTTTTTAATGCCATGAGATCTGCCCACACTACATTTGCGATTGACTAGTACATTGCTATTGACCTATTGAGCACCTTCTTCTAAGGAGCATTCTAGTTGTACTTTTTGCAGACAAATTTGTTTATCTAGCAGTCCTCCATGATAGTTTCAATATTCTTCACCATACCATCTTTAAAATGCATTGATTCTTCTGTTATCTTGTGTATTCATTGTTCAGATTGTAAATACATATGAGGTGATAGAAAGTATCATAACTTTGGTCAGGTATTGTACAATTTTCAGAGTGTCCTATTCTTTAATAATTAAAGAAGTTTTGAGCAATTTGTCTTAAAGAGGAATTGGTGTTGGATATTGTCAAATGCCTTTCCCACATATATTGATATTATCATGTAGTTCTTGTGGCTTTTTAAAAATGTAAATGTGGTGAATGATACTAATGACTAATGACTTTTTGTGTGTTGAATCACCCCAATTCCGGGTATGAACCCCATTTGGTCATGTTGAATTATTTGTTTTATATACTTTTGTATATTATTGGTCAGTATTTTATTAAATATCTTTGCATCAATATTCATTAGGGATATTGTCTGTAATTCTCAATTCTTGTGGAATCCTTGCCCGGTTTTGGTACCAGTGTTATACTAACGTCATAGAAGGAGTTCAAGAGTTTGCTATCTTTTACGATGTTTTGGAAGAGTTTGTGTCGAATTGGTATCAGTTCTTTTCTGAATGCTTGGTAGAGTTCTCCTGTAAAGCCATCTGATCCAGGTGATTTTTTTTGTTTATAATCCCTTGATAAGCTTCTCTGTTTCTTCTATCGTTATAGGTCTGTTGAGATTCTTGATGACCATTGGGAATAATCTAGGGAGGGACTGTTTTTCCAATAATTTGTCCATGTCTTCCAAGTTGTTGAATTCATTGGAATACAGTCTTTTGTAGTACTGTGTAATCATCCTTTTGATTTCATTAAGGTAAGTTGTGATGTCCCCTCTTTCATCCGTCATTTTGCTATTGAAATTTGTTCCCTCCTTTCTTTGGTTAAGTCTGCCAGTGGTTTATCAATTTTGTTGAGTCTTTCAAAGAACCGACTTTTAGCAACATTAATTTTCCATTGTTTTCTTATTTTCCCTTTCCTGAATCTGTCCTGATTTTTATCCTTTCTTTTCTTTTGCTATTAGTGGGGTTGTCCTGCTGACTGTGCTCTAGTCATTGTAAATTCTGTGTCAACATATCAGTTATGAGATGCTCTTCCTTTTTCAGGTGTGCATGTATTGCTATGAAATTTCCTTTGAAAGCTGCCTTTGCTGTGTCACATAAATTTTGGTGTGTCATGTTTTCATTACCATTGGTTTCTTGAAATTTTTTAATTTCATCTCTGATCTGGGCACTCCTTTTGCAATAGAGAATTGTTCATTCTTCAATTATTTGCTCTAGTTTTATTCATCTTACTTTTGTTCATTTCCAACTGTATGGGACACTGGTCTGAGAGAGAGTTCTGTCTGATATCAATGTTCTTAAATTTATGTAGATTCGCTTTATGCCGCAGCATGTGGTCTATTTTCAAATATGTTCCATGTGAGTTTGAAAAGAATGTGAATTGTTTTGTATTTGGATGGAAAGCTCTGTAGATATCTCGCAAGTCAAATTGTCTAATTGTGTTTAGATCTCTAGCTCCTTGCTGAGTTTCTTTTCCTGTGATCTGTCATTCTCAGAGAGTGGTGTATTAAAGTCATCCACTTAATTGTTGCGGCTGTGAATTCTTTTTTCATTTTTTGGAGTGTTTGGTTTTTGTATTCATCAGGTCTCTTATTCAGGGAATATATGTTGAAAATGCTTGTTGGTTCATTGTCTATCCTTCCATTGAGAATTATATAGTGTCCCTCCTTACCTATTTTTATAGTTTACATTTTGAGGTCAATTTTACCCAAGATTAGGATTGCTACCCCTCCTTTTTTGGACTTGTTATCTGCCTGGTATGTTTTTCTCTAGCCTTTGATTCTCAATACATTTTTCCTGTGATCTAAGATGTGTCTCCTGTAGGCAGCAGATTGAGGGATTGTGTTTTCTAAATCAGTCTATTAATCTCTTTCTCTTAAAACCTGAATTCAATTCATTGTTATTCAGAGTTGTTACATCTATCTGTGCACTCTTTGTTACCATTTTTTCACTATTGTGTTGGGTGTTTTTCTGTTTCCATGAGTTGTGTCCATGTGTGTTTGTGGTTCATTCCTCCCTTTCTTCCATTGCTGAACCATAGCTATCTTGGGGGTTGTTATTTCTTTGATGGTCTCTGGGTAGAGTTGTTCTGTGTGTCAGTCTTTTATATGTGCTTGGTAACCATTGTTTTTCTGCCCCCAATGGGTCAGTGAGGATCTTTTTTAAGGCTGAGTTCCTTTTAGCATATTCTTTGAGAATTTCCTTGTCTGGAAAGACTCTCACCTCTCCATCAATTTGATAGATAATTTGTCTGGATAGAGTATTCTTGGATTAGCATGATTTTCCTGCAATTTTCGGAATATGTTGCTCCACTCTCTCCTTTTCTCCATAGCTTCCATTGATAGGTCTGAGCATATTCTTATCTGCTTGCCTTTACATGTGATTGCCAGTATTTCTCTAGCTGCTCTCATAATTTTCTCCCTTTCTTTGTAATTGGATAGTTTAACAACTCTATGTCTTGGTGTTTTCTTCTTGGGGTTTCGTCTACCTGGCTTTTTTTCAGCCTCCTAGATTGTTATCTGCTTTTAATTCAGTAAGCTAGGTTAGTTTTCCTTCAAGCATTTCACCACTATTTTGGATGTTGTTTTCCTTGATGCACCTTCCTCCAGTAGACCAATAATTCTAATGTTTCTTTTCATAGCATCAGACAAAATTCTGAGGTTTTCTTCTGCTTCTCTGATGGATTTGTTAGATTTTTCTCATGTTTATTAATTTCCACTTGCAAGTCTAATAGGTCACCAGTCCTGTTCTCTGCCACCTCCATTCTCTGGGCAAAATCTGAAAGTTTACTATTTGTTTTTGTTAGCTCACCCCTTAGTTCTTGTATTTGCCTTTGGTGCATGATCTTTATCTCCTTTATCAATTCCTCTTTCTTCTGCTGTGCATCACTCTAGTCCTGTGTATGTCTTAGCAACATTCTAAAGATTTCTTCCTGTGGTTGATCAACATCTGCATTTTCTGACTGCCATTAGGTCCAGCTGGTCATTTTGCGTTGAAAATGGAAGACAATATGTTGGACCTATAATATTTCAATTTCCTTTAAATTGAAAATCTGCATATGGAGTTAACACATTGCAGGTGGAGCCAGAGTTTACTTATGTTTATTGTTTAAACAAAAATCCATCCATCTATAGCTTAATGCAAAAAAAGCTAACAGCATAAAAAATACCTGGACACTTGCGTAAGTTGGAAAAAAAATATCTGGTCTTTAATGTATTAACTGACTTTAAAAATTCAGCAATATGGACAGAAAAATGCTAGGCTTTAAGAAGTCACCGATGAAAATCACTTAAGTACAATAGCTACATGTTCGACATCACTTCCTTCCAAGATTCTCTGATAAAGAAAGTTGGTTTCACTTTACTATCAGCGTTACTACCAGCTACTCATGTGAACAGGTATTTTCCCAAATGAAATTCATTCTCAATTCATCACAAAACAGGTTAATTAACCAAAATTTAGATTCATGTGTTCTTTTAAAAACAATGAATCATCACCCAAATATCTCAAACCTTACAGGGATGATGAAGCAGCATAAAGGAAGCCATTAAAATGGTTAAATGTTCTTAATTAAATAGGGATTAATTTTATTTAAATGGTGTTTACTTTTCTGCTAACATTTTATGATTTCTTTCAAGTTGTAAATATAGATTTGATGATAATAAATTTGTAATTCTATATTTAAGGTATATTGGACTATCCCACCTGTATAAGGTTTTTATTTTCTGTATTCTAAGACAATGTATAATCCAAAATAGAAGTGACGTGACCCACCAGCAAAAATTTTTATGAAAAATGACCCACTTGAAAAAAGTATTGCTGACCACTGCTTTAGATCATAAAGCCAGTGTCCACATGCCACTTTGATGAGTTGTGGCTGTTCTCTTAAAAGCTCATGAGTGGCCATCAACAGTGCAACTATTGATCTATCTCTGACCAGAAAACAAAGAAAAAAGGTGTGGAAAAAACCTGAAAGACACAGGAAACCAATTATTCCAGTGGAATCCAGTAGAATAATGGATTACATGATCATCAGGCTCCAGAACCCTGAGACTAGAACTCAATAGTGTCTAGCTACCATAAACAATTGCTCTGAAAGTTAGTATTTAAAAGGGCCTGAAAATAATGGGGGAAATGTGGAATAAAACTCAAAATCATGAAAAGAACCAGCCTTACTGGTCAGATAGAGATTTCTGGAACCCCAAGACAGGGCTCCTAGTCATTTGTTAGGTATGCTGACCTGAGAGTCACTGCCTGTTTTTGTCTCATAAGATATTTGTATTTTTGTGGTTTACTAACATTTTTCCAGGTCCAACCATGCTGTGAGGTGAACACATCATTAGTTTTTCGTGATATATACTGTTATATTGTGTCTATGTACTAAAATTTCTTTCTTCGTTCTTCTACAGATGAGCTTTTGGGCTGCTTTCTTCTTGCTACTGTTTGCAGTGCTGCAGTGAACATGGTGTTTGTTCATGTTCTTTTACTTCTTTAGAGCATCTACTCAGCAGACATATTGCTAGATCATATGGAATTTCCATTCCCAATTGCTTTAGGTGACACCATACCATTTCCCACAATGGTTGTACATGTTTCCACACTGCTGGCATTGTATGATAATTCCACACATTTTCTCAAGCATTTGTTTTTTTCTATATTTTAAAAATTGCATTATCATTGTTAGTTAGATAAGACTAGTGATTGTGAGTATTTTTTCATGAGTTTGCTAACCATTTGAATATCTTTTGGGGGGAATTGTGTTCATGTCCTTTACCCTTTGTCTTTTGATTTGATCATTTGTTTTATTTTTATTAAGTTTTTTCTTCTTCCTCAATAGATTTTAGAGATTAGTCCTTTGTATGTTGTGGCATTGCTGAAGATTTTTTGCCAGACTGTATGATTTTTTAAAACACATTGTATTGAGGGCTCCTACAGCTACCATCACAATCCATACATCAATTGTATTGAGCACATTTGTACATATGTTGCCATGATTATTTTCTATTGCGCCCTTGGTGTTAGCTTCTCTGTCCCCCCATCCTCTCTCCCCACCCCTTAATAAATTATAAGTTGTTATTATTTTCATATCTTACACCTACCACTCTCTCCCTTCCCCCATGGCTTCTCTTGTTTGTATCCCAGGGTTGGGGGGAAGGGAGGGGGCGGTGCATTTATGTGTTGATCATCGTGATCTATTCCCCCTTCCTCTCTTTCTCTCCCCATCTTCTTCTTGCCCTATTGTTTTGTTTTGTTTTCTGGTAGGCACCACTGCCCCCCGGTGGGAGGAGGAGGCCCAGCCTTGCTCCTGGAGAGCTGCTGCTAGATTTGAACCACCAACACTGTGAGCCGCAGTCCCGCACGTAACCACTATGCTGCTGGGGCTTAGCCCTGATGATGTCTTTTAATGCACATAGACGCTTTATCTTTAGTAGATCCTATTCGTTTATTTTGTCTTACTGTATACTCTTCCTAAGTTATGATTGATAATATGTTTATGTCCTTTAATGGGATCTTAAATTTGTTCCAATTTTTTCTCATTTATGATCTTGATAAATCTAGGATTCACATTTACATTTTTGATCCATATTGATTTGGTTTTGTACATGGTGAGTGTGGGTCTTATTTCATTTTTCTGCCACAGATATCCAATTTTGCCAACCTAATTTTTGAATATATTTGTTCCTTTTCCATCTATTTTTATAATGTATATCTTTCATGTCAAATATGTTAGCTTATTTGTCCACAAAATTTGACATTTAAAAAAAAATCCATGTCTCCAATTAACTTATTCAAACTTTCTTTAAATTCTGTTATGCATGAAATACTATTACAGTTATTGTTCTAGTGTCTTTATCTACTAATTATATCATCTATCAGTTTTGATTGAGCATTTTTTTTCTTCTCATTATGTTTCATTTTTCTGTTTATTACATGCCTGGTAATCTTTGACTGGAGGCCAGTGTTATAAATTTACCTTGTTAGATGCTGGATTTTTTTGATATTGCTATTCCTGTAATATACTTGATTCCTATCCTGAATTCAGTTAAGTTTCTTTGAATCAGTTTTACCCTTTTAAGACTAGCTTTGAAAGGAGTGAACAGAGCAGCTTAGTCTAGGAATTTTTTCCCTCCTCTACTGCTAAGGCAACACACTCTGGTCTCTATGGTCCAGAGAGCTCTTTCCTGCTCAGTGTGAGATCCAAGTATTGTTCCCTTGAGTCCTTTCAGGCTTCCCGCCCCCCCCCACCCCTCCTATTTCTTCAACTCAGGGAGAACAGAAGGCTTCGCCTGGGTTCTCTTTTCCAGAATCCTGAAGTATTCTCTTTTGTAGCATGCTAGGGCAGATCAGGACTTATCTGATTCATTTTCTGTCTTTCAGGGGTAACTATTTTTTACTGGGTACCCCTATACCTCAAAAGTGGCTACTCTATATATTTTCTCCAACCTTAAAGTCATATTGGCAGAAGATAAATTTAGTCAATCTTCCTTCTTCTGGGTAGAAAAAGTCTTTAGAAATATTGAAATACCAGATATTTAGTCTCATATTGAATATTAGTGGAAAAACATATTATTTATTTCAATACAGTAGTGTTTAACTGATTTTTATACCACCTCTCTGGCTAGCTTGTGGAAACTATGGGCAAATTACTAGAATAGTGGGTTTTTAAATACACAAAGTATATAAAAGTACAAAGGAAAACATTATCATGCATAATTTTAAAACTCACTACTGTTAGATCATTGCCAACTCACATAGGACAGTATGGGGTTTCCAAGAGTGTAAATATTTATAGGATCAGACAGCTTCATCTTTCTCTCACAGAGAGGTTGGTGGGTTTGAGTTACTGACTTTGCAATTAGAAGTCCAACATTTAATGCACTGTGCCACCACGTGTGTCAGAGAGGATTCTCTAGAGAAATAAAACCAGGACACTAGTAATTCTCTTTATATATTTATATAGAAAGAAGAGTATAAAAGATAAGAAAGAAACAGTTAAGTAATCTATAAAGCAGTACAGATTGCTCAGTGCAACTCACCTGTGTGAGACAGCTAGAAGACTGGCATTCCTTCAAGTCTTGAGGGCTGCTGAGTAGTCCTCTGTAGAGCAATTGAGGCTATCTGGTCACAAGCAGCAAACAGCAAAGCAGGTCGCCAACAGTCAGCCAGATGACAGAGTCCAACAGTCCCCAGCTCAAGAGATGTATCTCTCAGGAGCGTGGCAAAGTAGGGTTTGAAGGAAACTCAACTCATAGCTCCAAATCCATGATTAGGTGTCCCATGGGTAGTGTTGCTTGGAGGTCGAGGTAAAGGACAAACAAAGCAGCTGTCTGGTCTGAAGATTCGAAAGCAAGAGAGAGAGAGGGTGGGACTCGATGAGTCCTTCCTTTCTCTTCCCTTCAATTCATCCCATGTATTCATTGGTCGTGCCATCACAACAGACCCACCAATCTTCTGTGGCCATGTTGCCATAATAAACCTGCCCATCACAATCCACTCCTTGCCAAGATGGCACCTGTGCACAATTCTTTACCCATATAAAATTTCCAGACATTGATGAAATCAAACTTATTCTTAACATCAAACATCTATCATACATATAAATGAGAACACACTGAGTCCAATTGTACCTGATATATCATACATGAGCAAAGAAAAGATTCAATAAGCTCATGAACAGAAAATACATGAACCATCACAAACCTCACTTCTGCAATTGATCACATGGTCGTAATTGGTAGGTAGAACTACCTTCTTCTACTATCCATTCTGTATTACCTTTGCCCTCAGCAATCACTTCAGCTAGTTGTGGTTTTTTGCCTGGTGGGGTGACACAGACCTTCATTCCTGAAGGGTCTAGGTCATTAGATATCCTGTAATGATGGGGCTGCTGTAATTTACCATTTACTTTTATCATAGGACATGGTAGCACTAAGAGTCGGCCTATGGGATCTCCCGGATTCCAGACATATTCCTATTTTCTTGATAATCTGGGTCAATCACACCACTCAGTACAGTAACACCCTTCCTGATCTGTTTATCCAAAGGCATGAGAAACCCTAAGTGGCCAGGGGGCATTCTCAGCTGCCAGTTCAGTGGAATCTGTGCTGTGTTTCCACGTGGGAGAGTTCCTTTCTTCGGGACCAGGACCTCCAGTCCCGAAGAAGATAGGGTTGCTGGCACAAGAAGCAAAAATGCTGCAAGCGGGTCAATAGGAGTAATAGTGAGTGGTGCCACTCCACTTTCCACCCCTTGGTTCCTGGACCCATGAATCCTGGCTATTGGAGACACAGCACCATATATTGACCGCTGGTTTAAAGCATATACAGCTTCCTGGAGAACACTGCCCCAGCCTCATAAGTTGTTGCCACATAGTTTGCGTTGCAGTTGTGTCTTCAGGAGCCCATTCCATCGTTCTATCAAGCCAGTTGGTTCAGAATGATGAGGAACTTGATATGACGAATGGATTCCATGGGCATGGGCCCATTGTCGCACTGAATTTGCCGTAAAGTGAGTTCCTGTATCTGAAGCAATGCTATGTGGGATGCCATGCTGGTGGATAAGACATTCTGTAAGTCCACGAATGGTGGCTTGGGTAGAAGCATTGTGTGCAGGGAAGGCAAATCCATATCCAGAATAGGTGTCTGTTCCAGTCAGAACAAAGCGCTGCCCCCTCCATGATGGGAGTGGTCCTATATAATCAACTTGCCAGCCCATGAATCAGTATAAAGTCTCACATCTGGCCACTTTTCCTTGTAGGCGAACTGAACGGCTAGGTGCACTGCTCGAAGTTCTGCCCATTGGGAGGATTTTCCTTCACCACCATCTTTCAGGGAGATCCCAAAAAGGGGCTGTAGTGCTGCTGTTGTCAACTTACGAGTGGCACCTGCATATCGTGCAGAGCCATCCGTGAACCAAGCATGACTTCTCTGTTCTTCAGTTAAATTATCATAAGGAACTCCCCAGGAGGTCATAGGTGCAGATTTGGAAAGAGAAGGTAATGTGACTGGAGTGGGGACTGTGGGCATGTGGCCACTTCTTCATGCAGCTTACTTGTTTGTACCTTCAGGTCCTGCTCTGGCCCGATCTCATATGTACCACTTCCATTTAACAATGGAGTGTTGCTGCACACGTCCAACTTTATGACTGTGTGGGTCAGACAATACCCAGTTCATAATGGGTAGTTCAGGCCACATGGTGACTTGATGGCCCAAGGTGAGGCATTCAGTCTCCATCAAGGCCCAGTAACAGGCCAACAGCTGTTTTTCAAAGGGGGAGTAGTTGTCTGGAGAAGATGGCAGGACTTTACTCCAAAATCCCAATGATCTACACTGTGATTCACTAATAGGGGTCTGCCAAAGACTCCACACTGCATCTTTATCAACAACTGACACTTCTAGCACCATTGGGTCAGCTGGATCATATAGTCCCAGTGGCAAAGCAGCTTGCATGGCAGCCTGAATCTGTTGCAGAGCCTTTTCTTGTTCCAGGCCCCACTCAAAATTGGAGGCCTTTTCTGTCACCTGATAAATAGGTCAAAGCAGAACACCCAAATGAGGGATATATTGCCTCCAAAATCCGAAAAGGCCCACTAAGCGTTGTGCCTCCTGTTTCGTTGTTGGGGGAACCAGATGCAATAGTTTGTCCTTCACTTTAATGGGAATATCTTGGCATGCTCCACACCACTGGACCCCTAGAAATTGTTCTGAGGTGGATGGTGCTTGAATTTTTGTTGGGTTAATTTCCCAACCTCTTGTATGCAGATGCTGCACTAACAAATCTAAAGTCTTTGATACATCCTCCTTTGTGGATCCAATCAGCATGATGTCATCAATATAATGGACTAGTGTAACATTTTGTGGAATAGACAGGCGATCGAGATCCCTTCGGACTAAATTATGGCACAGGGCAGAAGAGTTGATGTACCCCTGGGGGAGAGTTGTGAAAGTGTACCGCTGCTCCTGCCAGTTGAAGGCAAACTACTTTTGGTGACCCTTTGAGATTGGTATTGAGAAGAAGGCATTGGGCAGATCAATAGCTGCATACCAAGTACCAGGAGAAGTATTAATTTGCCCACGCAATGAGACCACATCTGGAACTGCAGCTGCAATTGGAGTCACCACCTGGTTAAGCTTACGATAATCCACTGTCATTCTCCAGGATCCATCTGTCTTCTTTACAGGCCAAATGGGTGAGTTAAATGGCGATGTGGTAGGAATCATCACCCCTGCATCTTACAAGTCTTTGATGGTGGCACTGATTTCTGCAATCCTTCCAGGAATGCGGTGTTGCTTTTGGTTTACTATTTTCCTAGGCAATGGCAATTCTAATGGTTTCCATTTGGCCTTTCCCACTATGATAGCCCTTATTCCAAATTTCAGGGATTCAATAAGGGGGTTCTGCCACTTACTAAATATGTCTATTCCAATGATGTATTCTGGAACTGGGAAAATAACCACAGGATGGGTTCGGGGATCTACCGGACCCACAGTGAGGTGTACCTGAGCTAAAACTCCATTAAAAATTTGACTACCATAAGCCCTCATTCTGACTGGCAGGCCTTCGAAACACTTTGGGTCCCCTGGAATTAGTGTCAGTTCAGAGTCAGTGTCCAGTAACCCCCAAAAGTTTGATTATTTTCTTTCCCCCAGTGAACAGTCACTCTTGTGATAGGCTGCAGGTTCCTTTGTGGAAGGCTAGAAGAAATACAAACAGCATAAACTTTCGGTGATGTATTAGGGTCCTTCTTCCAAGGGATCCGGGCTTCCCCTCATTTAAGTGGTTGTGGGTCCGTAAACTGGCTCAGATCTAGGAATTGGTAGAGTGATCGTGACTGCCTATCCCACTGTTCACCTGATCCAGCATTCTTCTGCCTGTATAGGTTACGTAAATATTTAGTAGGTTTCCCATGTATTTCACTCCTAGGGACACCATGACTAAGTAACCAATGCCATAATTCCACACGAGACAGGCTGCTTTGATTACTATGAAAGCCTTGTTGTCTATTATAACCACATCCGCCCTATCTCTGTTGATTCAGTGCTGACACTTACCCTTTGTCACCACGGAGTCCAATCAGCCCCATCGTGGGCAAATGTTGGAGTTCACTTAAGACAGTTCCCACAGTTAATCCTGGTGCACACAACATAGCAATTATAGGAGTCTTCAAAGATGCTGGGCCCCTCCTCACAAACTTATTCCTTATGGTTGTAGTGAAGAATATGTCCTCAGGATAGCCCCTTTTGGGGTATATGGGAGTATCCTGATAGATCCATTCCACCATACCAATTTCCCTCGGCTTTTGATTGCCTTCTTCTACAGTGTACCAAGGTAGGTCAGGCACCTCAAGTTGGTCCAATCTAGGCCACCTGGCAGCCCATGCCTCAGTGAATCAGCCAAATAAGGAATTGGTTCCTCTCTTAGCCTCTCTCGTTGAGACATTGAAAGAAGAGTCTGTGCTTAGGGGTCCCATATCCAGAAACTCAGACTGATCTAATATTACATTTCTTGCACCAGTATCCCCCCACCCTCAGTAACCATTCCCAGGGATACTCCCCAGGCCTTTGCTTGTACGTATTTGAAAGCTTGAGCAGTTCTTTGTGAGTATAGCATGCTTCTTCTTGAGTAATCACCTCGCCATCACCCTTAGGAGCTTTCCTTGCCTTAATTTTAGTTACAGGTCTAGCAAAAACTAGCAGTGGTGAGGGTGTTTCCTGGGTGTTCTCAGCACTATCTTGTAAGGCATCTCCCTCAGGCAATGGCAGATATGCAGCCCCACCTGGCATTTCGCCTTGAGTAGGTTGGTTGATCTGCTCAGGTGCAGGTTGTTTTGTTGATTGTAGACTATTATCTTCAGCTGGGAGGGGTGGATCTATTGGTTGAGCTAGTTCAATTGCTTCTAGTGGTGGCATAATATCCTCCTCTTCTGGATCATAAGCCCACATATTCCCATCTCATGTTTCAGGGTCCCAATTTTTTCCTATCAATGCCCTCACTTTGACTTCCCTCACTGCTCTAGATCTGCCATTCAGTTGATGCTGTAATTCAGCCACTCCCATAATGAGGCTTTGAACCTGGTTCTCAGTATTATCGGCACTTTTACTACAGGCAAGACGGCTCTCCCTTGTAGCACCGACAGACCCCTTAATGTCTGTGAGTCGGCACTTAAGGTGTGCTTCTGAGGCCCTGAGGCAATCCCTCTCCTTAATCACATAGTCCATTGTAAGGAGGACCAGCCAACCAGCTTCCCTATACTTGGCGTTTTGACAAAATTGCTGGAAAATATCAAGCATACGATCTCTCAGTGCCTCTCCTTCAACCAGCACCCCATCCATCGGGGCTCTACTTTAGTTATCAGTTTTGCTATTTCACATCATGAACTAGTAGACGTGGCAGAATTACCCATGACTTTTGGTCTAGAATTAGCATCATCAGTGTTCTTAAGACTAGTCAGATTGGAGAACCAATAAAAAAAACCCATGTTTATGATTTTATTTCTCTAGAAGCACTCCTGGTACCACTTGCGTAAGAGAGGGTTCTCTAGAGAAATAAAACCAGGACACTAGTAATTCTCTTTATATATTTATATAGAAAGAAGAGTATATAAGATAAGAAAGAAACAGTTAAGTAATCTATAAAACAGTACAAATTGCTCGATGAAACTCACCTGTGTGAGACAGCTAGAAGACTGGAAGTCCTTCAAGTCTTGAGGGCTGCTGAGTCGTCCTCTGTAGAGCAATTGAGGCTATCTGGTCATAGGCAGCAAATAGCAAAGCAGGTTGCCAACAGTCAGCCAGATGACAGAGTCCAACAGTCCCCAGCTCAAGAGATGTATCTCCCAGGAGTGTGGTGAAGTAGGGCTTGAAGGAACCTCAACTCACAGCTCCACAGTCCACAATTAGGTGTCCCACGGATAGTGTTGCTTGGAAGTCGAGGAAAAGGATGAACAAAGCAGCTGTCTGGTTCGAAGATCCGAAAGCAAAAGAGAGAGAGGGCAGGACTCGCTGAGCACTTCCTTTTCTGCCCTTCAATTCATGCTGTGTATTCATTTGTTGTCTTGTCACAACAGACCCACCAATCTTCTGTGGCCATGTTGGCATATCAAACCTGCCCATCTCACCATGCTTCTTATATTGGATATAGTTTTCAAAATATTTTAAATGAATTTAAATATATCAAGTTACATATTATTACATATCTAATAAATGTGTGCTTCTTGATGACTGTATTAAATAAGATCTAGCATTGCATCTAGTAGCTATTTTAAGTGTTAAATAGTAATAAATGTAAATGATATTCTAAGATATTTATATTATACTACTTTTAAAACATTTCTATGCATTTTCTTGATAACAATGCTGAGCTACTATTAATATGACTGTGATTTGCTACCAACATGCACTGAGGAGGAAAACACAAAGTTAGAGTTTAGTTTAACTAAACATGCAATTGCTCTCTCATTCAAGTGTTTAAACCCCTGAATTCTTTTCATGGATCACTTGGTGGGTCTGTGAACCCAGGTGTGGTCACTATATAATCATTTGTTAATTTGAGAGGATTAAGAGCAAAGCGAAAGACTCTACTATGTCAATCAGGTCATAGCCAAGGAGGCCTCATGTGAGCATGGCCTTCTCCTGAGAATTCTGGGAACCCCTGCATTCCTCCTTAGAGGTGGAAGGCACACTCTCTCTTGGCTCATTCTGTGGAAGACATTGCAGCTGACAAGACAATTGGAACGATGCTTGTGTCCTGAGCTGGAGGAACCACATAGAGACCCCTGCCAGTACTGATATGCTTACACCACTACTGGATCCACAAGACTTCCCACCCACTGGCCTGTGATATTTCTGCATTCGGCATCATTGCAAGTATTTTGTGAGCCTAACAAGGACTTTATAGATTGGTCTTAGACATAGGGGCTAATATTGAACTTATGGACTTGATATGGACTGTGCTAGAATATTTTCTGACTATTCAATTGCTCTTGGATATAAAGCTCTTTCTTATACATATATAAGTGTCTGATAATATGTTTCTCTAGTCTACCCAGATTAACACACTAGGGTAAGAACCCTCAATAAATATGACTTTGAGCACCTATGAATTTGGATTTTTTTCCCCACAATTGGTCAAACTTGTGAAATATAGTTATTTTATTTGAGTCTATCATGAGGAGGTATTGTATCATAGAGCTAGGTTAGAAGTATGGGAGGAACAGTGTACTCAAAAAGTTGGTCCTATATGTCAAAGTAAGTCATCTCTCTGTGGTTCCTAGACCAAGGACATTCCCTCCCCGCGCCACCCCCCCCCCCCCCACTTCCCCAAGGCTGAGGAATCAACTTGTAAAATGGCTTCATGCCCAACTTCACTTTGGGATCTCAAGTCTCATCATTCAAAATTGACAAATTTGGCAGGTCTGCCACTTGGTTTTGTCTATGGTCCTTGTGCCAGACCACAGACCCTAAGGTATGTGAATACACAATTCTGTTCCTGTTCAGTGTGTCCCAACCAGAAAAGTCACTGTAATTTTTGAGTTTGTTCCCATACTCCCTCAAACGCCATTAGTCATATCCTCCTTTTTATTTCTGCCTTGAATAGGCAGTCGTTATGATGAAGCCAGACTTTTTTCAGAATTCCATGAGAACCACAGTGTCAGGCCATCACAACTCTGGAAATGGAAATGGAAAAGGCTATGATTTGGAACTGGCATGTATGGTCTCTGTGAGTCATTATGGAAACACTGTCCCTGGATGCCGCTGAGAAGGACTAGGGAGCTGGTGAGTCCATCTGTCAGATGAGAACCTGACCCCTTAACATCTTGAAACATGTGGGATGTTGGGCTTTCCATCTGGTACCCTGGTGACATTAAAATTTGGATTGTTTTATTCTATTTTTGGTTCTTTTGCCATTTCCAAGTTGTTTCAAAATGTTTTTTCAGGTTACAAAAATAATGCATATTCATTATACAAAAATTTTAAAAGATAGACACATACACACAGAAAAAAATCTTACCACTCAGAGATAGAAATTTTTGAAATGTTGCACTTATAGATATTTCATAAATTATGCTGGCTATAATATTTTATAAGCAATATTTTAATAACAGTAATATCCAAACAGTTCTAATTTTTAATATTATAAAATTCTTTCATTTTTGACCTTGTTGTTTTAACTATTATAGAGTTGGTCCTTAGTTCATGGCATCCTCATACTTGACAGGATGAATTATTATAATCAGTGGTCAAATTTTAGTTTCCATGCAGAAGGCCAAGGCTCAATTCTCAGTCAATGATCCTCATGAGAAACCATGTGTCAGTGAAGGTGTGTTTATTGCTATGATCCTGAGAAAAATTCACCAGTGTTTCCAAATTTAAAAAAATGGTCAAGGGAGAAAAGCCTGATGATCTACTTCCCCAAATAAGTCAATGAAAATTCTGTGAATTTTTGCTTTAAGGGAGTCAAATATAAAATCAATTAGTCCAAATAATTCATTTTAGAAAGGAGGAATATGAAATCCTAGAGGGAAAAGAAATTCCCCATGTTCCTCTAGCTCATGAACCAACCCACTGCCTTATGACTTGTGCCCATCCCAGACAATGATGAATGAAAACTTCCCCTGACCTATATATTGCATTAAATAACTAATCTGAGATTTCAATAGGCCAAGTGTTGGATTGCTAGCTGAAAATTCAGTGGCTCCAGCCTACCATCTGCATTTCAAGAGAAAGTCATTGAAATCTGCTTCTTAATGATTTATAGCCTCAAAGCAGTTCTATTCTGTTCTCTAGAGTAGCCATAGAAACCTTGGTGGTGAAGTGGTTGCATGTTGGACTGGGATCAGCAAGGTTGGCAGTTTGAAACCACCAGAAACTCTGTGAGAGAAAGACTGGACTCTCTACTCCTGTAATTATTTACAATCTCAGAAACCCAAAGGGGGTCAGTATGAGGCAGCATTGACTTAGTAACAGTGAGTTTTGGTGTTAGAGCAGCTATGAATCAGGATTGATTGAATGGCAAGTTATTGTGTGTTTGTTTCATAATGAAATTTAAAACTTGAAAAAGGAAAAAATATTTTCCATGCATAAAAAGATTTTTATAATGTGGAAATTAAAGGCAAGAGAAAGCATTAAAATTTTTTGTATGAACTTTCCTTTTAAAAATTGTATAAACTCAAAGAAACCAAATCAGGACCACTCTGACTCATGGAAATTTCATGTATGTCACCGTAGAAGAGTAGTCGAAAGCTTTCAGAGGCTGTTTTTCAAAACTTAATCTCTATGTCTTTATTCTGAGGTGCCCTTGAACAACTTAAAAAGCTAATCTTTTGGGTAGAGGTTGAGTGTATTAACTATTTGCATTATCTAGAGGTTCTGATAAAACAACAGGGATAATAATTCATGTGCTGGAAGAATTCTTAGGAAAAAATAACAAAAACAACCATAGGAATGGACACATATAAAGAGAAGATATCGTAATCTACAAAGAGGAAAAAGTGAGACAAACAATCAAATGAAATAAAAGTGATTGTAGTCATGCTGCATGCAACAGGCCAAGAAATACTTGGACCCGCCAGAAGTTGGAAGAGATAAGGAACCCATCCTCCTGCAGAGGAATTTGGTTCTGTCTACGCCTTTATTCTAGCCCAGTGACATTTATTTTGGACCTATGACCTCTAGGATTGTCAGAAAATAAATCTGTGTCATGTTAAGCCACCCAGACTGTAGACATTTGCTATAGTAGACCAGAAACTAATAGAGATGAGTTTAAAAATTAAAATAAGGAGAGGTTCAACATGGCATCAAGGTAGGATTACCCACCCTGTGCTCCTGCTGGTAGATCATAAAATTGACAGGTAAGGAGGCTAATAGTGGAAAGAAGGGTAGCAGAAATAGAGCTCAAGTGTTCTAGCAGTTGTAATTCAGACCACCCCCTGCATATTTTACTTACAGGGCAACTTGAGGGCTCACTGAAATGCACTAAGTCCACTGTGTGAACTCCAGTAATGCCTCAACAGGTGACAGGATTGTGTCCGTCACCACTTCCTCTACCCAACATCTGAGACCTACAGCAGTAGTGTTCCCAGACTGGTGTCTCAAGGTGATCATAATCTCAGGTTCACAGAGAGCCTCTGAGAACTGGCCACAAGGTCTCATACCAGAGGTCTCCTCTTTGTAATTCCCACTTTTGCATTCCTGGACTTTGTATCTCTTCTCCCAAGCCAGGATCAGAGTGACTGCACCAGCCATCCCTTTCCCCCTTCTGTTCAGATCATTGCTTGCCAGAGTGGGTAGCAACAGATAATTAAGCACTAATTTGCTGCAATTGGCGAGCCCCTAGCATACTTAGCTGTCCTAGAGCATAGGTTCCCAGAGTACAGCCTGCTGAGTTGTGCAAGAGGGAGAATTCAGACCCAGTTGGCCCCAAGCTCACTGAATCTTGTCCTCCTTCCCTGAAGAACTGAACAGGAGCATAGCCTCAATATAATGGCACCTGTACACACCCATTATTAAAATGATAATAATAATAATGATAAATGTTTTCAATCTGATGCTGTGTTCCTTTGTATAACTTTGAATGTAAGCCACTAGAAACATGGTCCATTAACATAATTTTAACATAACAAAACAGGCAGATAGAGTTTTAGCATAACCAAACAGGAAAGGCCAACAGGAACTGAAAGCTGCAGCCCAGGTCAAAAAACTAGTTCTACCAGTTTGCAGCAGGACAAACAGTGTTTAAAGACTGACAATAGTGGCCAGAACCAGTTTCCCTCCAGCAGGCGGTCCCAGGCTTCACACCATCCCCACCAGGCCAACTCAGTCCCCACTGTTGGCCTATCCATGCCTTGAGACATGCCTGTAATATTCTCCACAAAATCGCAACAGCAACTCGCCTAATCAGACTACACAGTGCCCCTCCTGCAGCTTGCAATTGTCCAGCCAGTGTAGCCTGAGAGAACCAAACAAAGATATGCAATGCCAACAGAGTCCACAGATGGATGTAATAATTCTGAATATCAATCAACTGAATTCGCCCATTAAAAGACAGAGACAAGTGGACTGGCTTAGACAGCATAATCTAGCAATCTGATGTCTATAAGAGACACATTTCCATATTATAGACAAAAGTGGGCTGAGAATGAAAGGCTAGAGAAAAACATACCAAGCAAATGGCAATTCAAAAAAATCAGGGTGTGCAATCCTAATCGCTGAAAAAATTGATCTCAAGGTGAAAGTCATAGCAAGAGATAAGGAGGAGCACTATATAATGCTCATTGAAACAGTAGATCAAGAACCAGAGAACATAATAAATATATACATGCCCAATGAGAGAACTATAAAATTCTTTAATCCAATGCTCCAAAAGATGAAAAAGAAATCACAGGCCCAATAATCATAAGAGGTGACTTTAGTACACCACTTGGTAAGAAAGCTAGATGACAGAGAAATAAGATTAACAAAGAAGCTATCAAAATAACCTTTACAATTAGGCAACTTGACCTGATAGACATTTTCAGAGCTCTCCATGCAAATGCAAAAACAAATCACATTCTTCTCAAGCCCGTATGGCACATACTTGAAGGTAGATCATGTGCTGGGGCACAAGTTGAGCCTGTGTAAATTCAAGCACATGGAGATCACTCAGACTTCCCTCTTGGACTGCTGTGTAATAAGACTGGAAATCAACAAAAGGAGGATTAAGAAAACAAGAGCCACCAATTGGAAGATGAGTAAATCTCTTCTGCACAACAGGTGGGTACTGGCATAGATCAGAGACGAAATGAGAAAGTTTTTAGAAACCAATGAAAATGAAAATATGATGTACCCAAACCTTTGGGACACAGCAGAAGCAGTTATCAGAAGACGCTGGATAGCAATAAATGCACAAATGAAAAAGGAAGAGAGACTTATGATAGATAGGCTGGCACAAAATTTGCAACAATTAGAAAAGAGTCAGCAGCACACTTCTAGTAATAGAAAAATAAATAATAAAAATCAGGGCTGAGATACAGAAGAGGGAAAAATAAGAAAACAATTCAATAAATCAATACAGCAAAAGCTGGTTCTTTAAAAGAATTAACAGAATTGATAGACTGTTGGCAAACTTGACTAAAGAAAGGAATAAACAAATTTCAATAACCAAGATGAGGGATGAAACAAGAGATATTACAATGAACACTAATGAAATTAAAAGGCTAATTATACAGTACTATAAAGGATTGTACTCCAATGAATTCAGCAGCTTGGAAGACATAGAAAAATACTTGGAAAAATAATTCCTCCCTATATTAGCCCAGATGAATGTCAAGAACCTTCACAGACTCATAGCAACAGAAGAAATAGACAAGATTATCAAGGGTTTACAAACAAAAAAACCCCCTGGCCAGACAGCTTCACAAGAGAATTCGACTGAACATTCAGGAAAGAACTGACATCAATCCTACATAAACTCTTCCAGATCATAGAAAAAGATGGCAAATTCCTGAACTCTCTCTAATTAGTATAACATTGATACCTAAAGTGGGTATCCCACAAGAACTGAGAACTCCAGACAAATATCTCTAATGAACATGGATGCAACAATCCTTAGGAAAATACTTGCCAATAGAATACAAAAGTATATAAAATTCATAACTTGCCATGACCGAGTAGGTTTCAAGTCAGGGATGTAGGGATGGTTCAGCATTATTCACCAGCTTGACATGAAAAAGGATAAGAACCACATGATAATATCAATAGGTGGAAAAAATTATTTGAGAAAAACCAACACCCATTTCTCTTTAAGACAATCAAAGGGATAGGAATGGAAGGAAAATTCCTCAATATAATATAAGGTATTTGTGAAAAAACCGACAGCCCCTTGGCAGTAAATGGAGAAAAGACAAAAACAATTCCACTGAAAAAGGGAATCAGACAAGGATGTCCCTTATAACCAATTTTATTTAACATCACATTGGAGATCCTGCTAACAGCTTTAGACAAAGGAAAGACATCAAAGGTATTCATTGAGGGGGAAAAAGAGGTGAAACTATGGTACTCACAGATGATATGATATTATATATTGAAAACCCCAAATGTTCCACTGGAAGCTTTAGAGCAAAGGATCTCAATATGTTGACTGTAATCTACTAGTTAGTTGAAAATGTAGTGTGGGTAGATTGGATGCCATTAAAAAAAATCGAAGCAAATCTATCGCCAATTCCGTTTCTTAATTGATATACAGCACAGCCAATCAGATGCAATTTTAGGTGCCAAATGCATGCGCAAACAACTGCACTAAGTGCAGTAAAACTGACAAGCTAAGTCAAATGCTTTCAAGACTTTTCCTTGCTTTAGCCAGTCCTTACATTCACGTGCTATCCTTTTTGGGAAAATGCTTAGGTTGAGTCACTTTCATCAAAAATTGCAACACTGATTTACCGGAACTCTTCTGGACTGGAGGACGAGATTTTGACACTGCAAGCCGACATTCAACTGTAATCTAGAGAGCATGAACAGTTCTGGAACTTATGGAAAGTACCCAAATATGAGAAAATGTGCTGCCCCTTGATTACGTTATTTGGCTCTACTTATTTATGGGAAGTCAGCCTACCAAACTCAGCTAATGGCAGAACAATGTATATAGTTAATTGTGTGAGTTGTGCAATATGCACTCATGTAGTTATTCAAGGTACATAAACATACATTGTACATATAAAGACTCCTCAATGCACTTATGAATAAATGTCATACATAAATATGCTTTGCATTTTTGTAGTTGGTAGAACATTTTGACTTGATCATTTTATCAGTAGATAGAATGCTGTAAAAGTTTGAGCATCCCTGCTCTATAGAGTAGGGTAGAACTGCCCCCATGGGTTTCTGAAACTTTATAGGAGCCAAAACCCCACCTTTTCCCTACAAAGTGGTTAGTGGTCTAGAATTGCTGAATTGTTGAAGCACATAGATGCCTTATTTTAAGTAGATCCTAGTCATCTATTTTGTCTTCTTCTGTATGTGCTTCCTGCATTATTCTTGGCAGTGTGTCCATTTTTTGCACTATGGCAATTGTTGTTTCTCCAGTACACAGTTAGTGTTGAAAGCTCACAACAGCAGTTCTATTCTGTCCTATAGAATTTCTATAAGTGAGAATTGACTCCATGGCAATGAAGTGGGGGTGGGGGTTAAAGGATATTGACATATAGGTTTTAGATGCATTTTGAATTTGTGTTCGTACATGGGGTAAAGGATGGGTTCTGTTTCATTCCTCTGCAGATGGAGACCTAATATTGCCAACAAATATTCAAAATTTGTTGAAGTGACCCATGAGGAAAGAGAACTAATATATATATATATATATATATATATATATATATATATATTTTATTTGGGGGCATCACTGCCCTCTGGTGGTGGGAATAGGAGGCCCAGCCTTGCTGCTGGATTTGAACCTCCAACCCAGTGGGCCACAGTCCTATGCACAACCACTAGGCCACCGGGGCTCAGCTGGAGACCTAATATTACCAACATCAATTGTTGAAAAGCAGTCACCTGTAGGTGGATGAGTTTATATCTGGTTTTTCTGTTTTGTTCATTTGGTCTATGTACCTATTCTTACTGCAAACTGTTTTGACTACCTTGACAAATCTTCCATAATTTCCAACAATATTTTTGTGGAGTCTTTAGAATTTTTTACATATAAAATCGAATCATCTGCACAAACTGAGAGTTCACTTAGACTTTGCCCACTTGCATTCCTTTGCTTTCCTTTTGGTGTCTAATGGTTCTGGCTAAGACACAGAGTTGATTAAGAACAGTGATAGTGAACATACTTATCTGGCTCCCTATTGCAGAGGAAATGCTTTTAGATTTTTTCCCCATTGCCAAAATGCTGGTTGTTGATTTTTCATTAAAAAACTCCTCAAAATCACTGCCATTGAGTTGATGCGCACTCATAACAACTCTCTGGGACAGAGATGGACTGCCTTGTATGTTTCAGAGACTGTACCCTCTATGGGAGTAGAAAGTCCCATTTTTTTTCTGTAGGAACAACGCATAGTTTTGAATTAGCAGCCCAATGTGTAACTGCTATACTTCCAGGGTTCCATATATGGTCTCTTTTGTCATGAGAAATATCTTTCTATTCGTATTTATTCTATAGTTGTTGCAAGCCTAGTGCTTACTCGCTAATTGTATTTTTGAGTATTTTTTTTTCTTTAATCAGGAATTGGTGCTGTTGTTGTTAGGTACCATCGATAGTGATCCACAGTGACCCTATTCACAACAGAACAGTTCTGTGCCATCCTCATGATTGTTCTTATTACGGAGCCCCTACATGCAGCCACTGGGTCAATCTGTCTTGTCAATTCACCTTACCATTACCCTCTTGGTATCGCTACTCTCATTATTGGTCCTGAGGGGTTCATCTGTCCTGGATTCCCTGGGATTCTAGTTCCTATCCATACCAGTGTACATCCTTTGGTCTAGCTGGATTTCTAAGGTAGAATTGGAATAATGATAATAGGTATAATATAAATGTTTCAAGAGGAAAAGATAATGAATGAAAATATATAATGGGTGCAGAAAGATAATAAGATAAATGATCAATCAAAAAACAACAAGGGAAAGTATATATTTAAAGAAAATTTCTGTTTGTGGATATCCCAAGAATCTTGCTGCTGTTGTAATTTTCTCAGTGGTGAGAATCCTGGGTGATTGTTTTGTGCAAACTGGTGAGGTGTTGAATTGGAGTCTGAGAAACGGTCTCGTATGCTGATGGAGCCATGTATGGCTGTGTGTCTGTACTCAGCCTGGGCAGTAGCAGCTGGGAATTATTACAACTGGACCTCTCATTTCACTGGTCTTGGCAGTAGTGCTTTGCTGGATAAGGGAGGAGCCTTTGTGACTGCACTTTACTAGAGATGCCCTTCTTTCGACAGCAGTATAAAGGTGGACTGTGGGGATAGCAGTAGCAGCAGCTACAATACACATTGAGGCCTTGAGAGTCCTCAGTTCCTGCAACTGCAACTGCAAAAGTAGGCCATGGGCACAATTGCTGTGTCCTGCAACCTCTCACATGCTACCAGAAGCTGAAAAGGTAGACTGGAGAGTTGGGAGAGAGTAGAAGCCACTGTGGTGGGGCAGGTGCTGTCTCTGAGACAACAGTGGTGGGAGTGATTGCCAGAAGCAGGGGAGGCTCTGTGCTGGGCAGTAGGTTAGAGGCTCCAAGCTGAGTGGTAAGGCACCTTTGGGCTTGGTCGCAGTGTGTTACCTCCATGGTGGGTATTTGCGTTAGTCCAGGTAAACTAGAGGAACAAATTTATAGACATGCACATGGATATAAGGGAATGGTTTATATACAAAAGGAACGGAACACTGAAAAAGCAGACCAACCCAGTCCAGGTCAGTCTTAAGTCCCATATTAGTGCATATGCCCGATACCAGTCTATAATGTCTCCTTCCGACTCATGAAGTCACAGGTCAGTGGGTGCAGATTCCCAGTGCTGGGAGTGGTCTCCCCATGGCTCCTTGCTTCCAGGGCTCAGGGTCCATCCACAGCATCCAGTGATGGCACAACAACTCATCACTGGCAGGGGTCCTCACGTGGCCTCTCCAGCTTCAGAGGTCTGGCTCCATCAGGGTAAAGCCGTGTGGCTTCTCCTCCGGCCCCTCAGACGCTGCCATCTTGTCTTGTGTGTGATTCATCGTCTCTGAGACTAACTCCCAACAACTGGGAGGATAGCTTCTCATCTTTACAAGGGAAATATCACGAGATTTCCCAGACGTATCAGGAGAAAACCGTGCCCGCACAGAGACCTCATTAGCTACTCAATGGCTATCTCCAGATTAACCAGCTACACTCTGCCCTTACATCTCAATCATGACTGCCACAGTGGTGGTGGTAGGGAGCTCCACATTGAGAGTTAGGGTGTCTCTGTGCTGAGAAGTTGGCATGGGCCACTCTCTGTGAAGGGCCATCATTGACTGCAGTGGCTGAGAGGGAGAACTGGGAGCAGAGGAGGAGGAGCTTCACGATGGGCAGCAGTGGGGGGGGGGCGGTCCATGGCACATGTGTGCAGAGGTGGGGGTGCATGGTAGTGGTGAGGAGATAATGAAGGGGAGCTATAGAAAACTAATAGGGAAGCACAGAGTGGGTGCCAATGGCATCCAGCAGAGGTTGCTAAACCTCATGTGTAGTGTTGTGTTCCCTCCTCTCCTTGCTTTACTCTCTCACACAGGTTGTAAATTATAGAGACCTCTGTTCACTTAGCTTTGAAGTTGTTCCCCTGGTTTCTATGGAGCCTAGATTTTCCTTCTTGCTTTTTTCCCTGCTTGTTCTCTTGCCATTGTTGAGGAGATCCTTTTGTGCTTATTAGCTGGTGGCTATCTTTCCCATAGTCTCCTCATGTCATAAGTTCTTGATGTCATTTCACAATTCATCTAATCTTCTCTCACTAGAGTTCACTGTGCTGAATCTATTCTTATAATGATCTCTAAATTAGAATGTGATATACTCAAGATTTTACTTTAGCTTTCATGGACTTGCTTGTATTTTCTTCAACTTAAATGTGAATGTGAATATGAGTAAATAATGATGTGTTCTGCAGTCAGCCTATGACCTCATTCTGAATGATGGTATTGAGTTTTCTCATAATCTCTCCATGAACGTTGAGGATACAGCCAGCAAAACTTATACCAATTAAACAATTCCTATATATGCAATTTAGCCACATTGATCACACACTATTATTCCCACTTCCCTTGAGTTAACATAAATTTCTTCACTAACTTAAACTCACTACCCTTTATGATTCCTATCTAATTTTGAGTTGCTGTTGTCAATTTGATTCCATTTAGTTGGGTCTTAAAAACCATAATGCTTAAGACCCACTTGTTTGACTACATAAGTTAAGCTATGTTTTTATTTTATGATGGCTTCAGGGGAGATTTTTGGTTTAAGAATTAAAAATGATCTCAGGAAAATGTTTCCATGGGTTCTCCTACTCTCTATGGCTCCTGTACAAAATTAATGAGAATTTGCAATTCTCCTAGGCATTTTCCTCCTCATTAGGTTTCTCTATGAAATCTTTCAGCAAATGTTCTTCTGGTCTCATGGAGTTAGTTGTTCTTGGAGGCAATTAGTCACATATTCTACACCCTACTCCTATTCTTGACTCTTCTCTTTCTCTGTGTAATCCAGGTGAATAGAGACCAATTATTGAGCTTGGATGGCTGCTTGAAAGTTTTTAAGATGACAGACTGCACAATGAACTAATAAGTTAAAAAAAAAAGGTCTTCAGAAAAAAATAGAAAGGGATAATTTTCTCCATGATTATAAAATATTACTGAAAAAACTATATTAAGATAAGCTGTAACTGAAAGAGTCCAAGTTTTGAAACACAATGTTAAAATACAAAGATGTTTATCTAGAGTTGGAAATAAGCGGGGAGACAGAAATTTCTGTAATATTTTAATTAAATAATGTTGTATTACTTTAGGACTAAATTTCTAAGAATGAAACTACAGAGGAAAAAGAAAGAACAAAGTATTTCTTCAAATAAAAATTGACATTCGGATAAGCGCTTATTCCCAGGAGATGTAGTTTTCTAACCAGGTAACCCAAGCAATAAAGCAAGGTGCCTACTAGCTCCTATAATCTATATATTTCCGCTTGTTAGAAATCCTTAAAAGCCACCAAAAAAAGAGATGGATTTACTACAGACAGAGTTAGTTTCCTATGGGCGAGGAAGGAGAACATAAATGAATACCCACCATACAATAGTGTTCGTTACTCACCCCAAATCAACACACAATCCTATAAGAGTAATTAGTGAACTTTACTGGAGACTGCAATTAGATGTGGTCATTTTGTATTATAAAGAACGATCAAACTTCTGATGGTGGGCTGAATGGGGACCCCATTCATTGGGAAAAAATACCTTACTTTGCTTGTAGAGACCCCATGGAGAAAATGAGCCCGGTATTATGTTCCTAAATTGGGCACATTTGACTGAGCTCCTAACCAACCCCTAATAACCCAGGCAACATACTATGGACAATTGGGACATTAGACTCTGTCCTTATGAAGTACACAGCACCCTTCATAGATCACACAGAAGGACCCGAATTGGAAATCCCAACAAATCAACTATAACTTACGCTTACTTATAACAGAACTAATGAATGAATATATACTCTCTTGAACTCTAAGCTGAAATGATCTAATGGGAAAAGACACTATCCTTGGCGGTTATTGGATTTTGGATGGGTTAGGATCAGAGTTGGGATCCAGTCAGTTCACACTATTTGGCAGAGCTGAGACTAAAATTTTTGTTGAATTTAGGGAATCAGCTTTAAAATGGCCCTTATAATCAAGGTTCTTTCTAAGGTGGGTTGTTGGGCAACTGGGAAGCTGCCTAATTTGCAAATCACAAGCTCCTATTCCTTACTCTTTTTTAGTATTCATCTGTGCAACAACATATACTAAGTGCCCATAGTTATTCCTTGTGATGGTGTCCTATGCAATTCTTGTCATTTCTTTGGCTTTTTTGTTCTCTCTCTCTCTCTGTGTGTGTGTGTGTTTCTCCATGTGTGTTTCTGGTAGTGTTTAAGCCTAGAAATTCCATTGATTCAATTTGACGTTTTTGCTCTTTCAGTGCATTATCTTTTTCTGAAATCTTATTAATTTACTGGATTACTATTTGTGTTTTTTTGTGTAGTCTCTAATTTTTCATTAATTTTGCCAATTTCCTTGAACTCACTTAAAGCTTTTTTCTGTTTGCTGTAGCTTTCTTGATCTTTCTACTTGAAGGTATCTCAGTATCACCTGTTGAATGCTTTCTCTTGAAGCTCCAATGCCATTTCTTATTGTGGAAGGTCTTCTGGTTCTATATTTTGGTCACTTTCTTGAGTCACCCTAGTTTGTTTCTTTATGTGAAGTGAAAAATTTCAAACCTGTGAGACAGTGTGGTTTTAAATTTATATTTATTTTTTAATTTTATGTGATTGCATTCTTAGGCACTGACCATTTGTTTCCTGGTCAGTATGACAGTGATTGTAAATGTAAGTTTTCAGTTCACTTTTTTTTGTAGAACTGTTGAGAGTGGGTTTGTCTGATGTTGGTTGCTCTCTACTGATGATGAAGAATCATTGACCCTTGATAGCAGGTGAGACTGCAGGAGGTCTAGGTGTGAGAGGGTGTTGTGGTGGTGATTGCTCTCTCTAGTTGGGTGGTATAATAAAGCAAAATATAAGTTAAAAAGGGCAAAATAGAAAACCAAATAATAGCAAAAAGTAAAACAAAACATCAGAAATCATGCCCAAAATAACTTTATGCCAAAATAAATGAAAAAATAAATTTAATACCTAAAAAGATAAAAAGGGAAGAGGAAAATAAAATAAATTACAATAAACAAAAATAGGTGAGAAAAAGAAAAAAGAAAATAGAAAAGAAAAAAACCCATAAAATGCAAATTTAAAAGGAGATTGAAGAAAGAAAAGGAGGACAGGTTTAAAGGCAAAAGAAAAGTAGAGAAAGAATAAAAACAAAGAAAGGGAAAGAAAAGAAAACAAACAAATCAGGAAATTGTAGGTGCAGGACCCAGAGCAGACAAAGCTGAGAGGAGGGCACCTGGGATGGATCCCACCCCTGCCAGCCAGAAGCATATGGTATGTTGCGCTAACGAGGGAAAAGGATGCTGCTCTCTGGCATTCTTGAAAGCTCAAGTGTTGTCTCTAGTCAGGGTACTGCATCTAGAAATAGTTTTTGATGGCTTGGATTGTGACTGAGGTATTGTTCTCAGGATTAAGTCCCCCATTGGGAAACTGAGATCAGGGTGACTAGTAATGGAAAGAAGTGTTTCCCACAGGAGTGCACAGGGACCTGACACTGATTGTTCTGTTTGTCTGATGTGGGGGGATGGCTTGGATCTGTTCCAGGAGGCGTGGTAGTGTCATTAGCTACTAGGAAAGTGAGGTAGGGGTTGGTTCTGGTTATCAGGAGGGTGTAGCATTTTTGTTGTAAGGTTGTGTCTTGATCAAATGCTACTTGCAAATATTGAAGATGGCTGAACAGCCTAATCCCACTCAACAATCCATCTGTCTGTCTCCTCTTGCTGCATTTTTTTTCAGTTTCTTCTCCTAGTTTCTATTCAATCCACTTCTCCATCCTTTCTTCTGAGGCTCAAGGTTACGAAATTACCTTTATATCTGTTTCATTTGTCTGCTTATATTTTTGTTGTAGATGGTCTGTGTAGCTTGTCTGCCTAGCTACCATCTTGTTGAAATTGTCCTGTATAAGTTTCACTTTTTATATAAACCATCCAACCCAAGAGAAATGAAAACTTATTTCTCATATAAATATTGCACTCAAAGACTAATAGATGATCCCCACCCTAACTTTCCAAAGTAAAAACAGCCTCATATATGCATCAACTGATTAATGGATGAATAAATTGCCACATACACATTTAATAGAATATTAAATGACAATAAGAGTGCCAAACTAATGATACATGCAAAACTGTGGCTAAATTTTAAAAGCATTATGTTCAATTGAAAATCAAAATCCAGACAGCTGCATGCTATGTGAGTTCATTTGAGATCGTATGTTAGTCTGGGTAGACTACAGAAACAAATTTGTAGAGACACTCATATGTGTATAAGAAAGAGCTTCATATGCAAGAGGCAATTGGATATTGAGGGAAAGTCCCAGCCCAATCCAGCTTAAGCCCACAAGTCCGATTTTTGCCCATATGTCTGATACCAATCTATAACATTCTCTTCAGTCTCATGAAACACAAGAAATGATGCCACATGTTGGAAGATCACAGACTAGTGGGTGAAAAGTCTTGTGGATCTGGTGGCAATGTAAGCATCTCAGTGCTGGCAGGGATTCCTACATGATTCCTCCAGCTCAGGGCACTAGTGTCAGTTCATGTATCTTGTCAGCTGGGATGACTCCCAGGGAGTGAGTCTGGGTTCCACCTACAGCAAGTTATTTGTCTCCGTGGCACCTCCAAATGACATCATCAAACTGCAACCTGATTGACAGGATAAACTCAACTCCTTCACTATTAAGTCTCAAATTGACAACAGATTAAATAACTACCACAGATAAGTTCTATAGATAATTCTATAATGATAGAATGCAGATCAGTAGTTGCTTGGGATAATGGATGAAAATATAGGATTGATTGCAAAGGGTGCAAGTGAACTTCTTGGAGGCAATAGAAAAGTTCTATAACATGGTTGTAAAATGATAATGTTCATAAAACTACATAGTTAAAATTAAGTCATCTTTTTTTTAAGTCATCTTATTGTATATAAAAACTCAATAAAGAAAAAATGAGGCAAATTTGCTTTTTTTCAACTTATAATGTTGACCACATAGTTAGGATTCACTCATGTTCATTTCTTTCTTATTCCCTCTGATAGCATTATAATTTTGTGCCCTCAGTTTTCTCTTCTCCCTTCTTTCTCCAACTGTTCCTTCAGAGAAGCACATTTTTTCATTTCAGACATTGTATTATAGCATAAAGATGAGTGAAATCTTGACACATGCTATAATTATGGTCACTACGAGTCAGAATTGACACAATGACAGTGATATAAATTGGAATCAATTTGGCAGCAACTAAGGATAGCAACAGGCGTCCTGGTGGTCCGTGGTTTGCAGTTCAAAGCCACCAGCTGCTCTGCAGGGAAAAGTTGGGGCTTTCTAGTCTCATACAGTGTTCCAGTGTGGGAAAATCACAGAGGTCGCACTATAAGTCAACACCCAATTGAGGCAATGAGTTTTGTTAAGAACAACAACAAGCCTACCCCATGACCACATTGTTGTGCTGTTATTGTTGTCAGGCACTGCTGATCCATTTCTAACCTACAGCAACCCCTTTGTGTAACAGGAAGATTCTTCAATTCTGTGCTATCCTTACAGTTGTTATGCTTGAGCCCATTTTTGCTGCCACTATGTCAATTCATCTCTATGAAAGCTTTTCCTCTTTTTCACACCCTTTCTACTTTATAATGCATGATGACTTTCTCCAGGGATTGATCCCTTTCTGTCCAAAGTAAATGAGGGGAAGCTTCATCATCCTCCCTTCTTGAAAGCATTCTGGTTGTTCTTCATTCAAGACAGATTTGTTTGTTCTTTTGGCAGTCCTTACTACTTTCAATATTCTCCATCATTCAAACACATTCATTCTGCTTCAGTCTTTTGTATTCAATGTCTAACTTTCATATTCTCTGAGGTGATTATAAATACCAGGCTTAATACACAGAAAGAACCATATGGCTGGCCCCAATATGAGACATGACACCCCTCACTGACCTATAGCCCTACAGGGGACAACACTGGAGACACAGTGTTGGAATTGTGCCCGATCTGACCCCTACCACACAAAGGCAAAACACTAAGGGCTTGCAACAGATCAGCAAGGGGAGCAGAGTAAGGAAGTCCTGAGGGAGTATCAAAAATAGACTTTGGGGCCAGGTGTGGCACCCCATCAGACTCGACCAGAAAAAACTCCTAAAAGTCAACAAACAAACCTTGAACTATTTACAGGCTTGTCTTTTATTGACATTGGTTGTTATTGTTGTTTTGTTTTCTTTTGTTGCTTTTATTTTCTCTGTCTTGTTTTTTGTGCATATTGTTATCTCTGCAGGTCTATCTAGATAAGATAGGTGGAATAAACAATCTGGAGGAGAAAACTATGGGACTCATGATTCCAGGGGGACATGGGAGATAAGGAGGAGAGGGAAAGGAAGTGGTGTTAACACACTCATGGACAAGGGAACAATGAGTGATCCAAAATCAGTTGAAGAAGGGTGTAAGAAGCTTGTAGGGTTTGATTAAGGGCAATGTAACTGAAAGGAATTATTGAAACCCTAATGAAAGGTGAAAATGGCAGTGGAACAAGAATGAAGTACAAGGAAATAGAGGAAAGAACTAGGAGGCAAAGGGCATTTATAGAGGTTTAAGTATAGTGATGTAAATATATTTATATATGATGCTGGGGAAATAAATCTATGTGCACATATAGGTTTAGTATTAAGGTAGCAGAAGGATATTGGGCCTCCACTCCATGATGCTCACTCTCCTGATATGATCGCTGAAGACAAATGGGTACATAAGCAAATGTGGTGAAGAAAACTGATGGTGCTCGGCTATCAAAAGATATAGCATTGGGGGTTTTAAAGGCTTAGAAGCTTGAAGATAAATAAGCAGCCATCTATCTCAGAAGCAACAAAGCCCACATGGAAAAAGCACACCAGTCTGTGTGATTACAAAGTGTTGAAGGGATCAGGTATTAGGTATCAAAGAACAAAAAATCATACCATTGTGAATGAGAGGAAGTGTGGTGTAGGGATCCAAAGTCCTTCTATAGGGCAACCTGACATCCCCTTACAGAAGGGTTGCAGGGAGGAGATGGGCCAGTCAGGGTGCAGTGTAGTAATGATGAAACATACAACTTTCCTCTAGTTCTTAAATGCTTCCTCTCCCCCACTATCATGATCCCAATTCTACCCTACAAATCCGGTTAGACTGGAGGATGTACATGGGTATGAATAGGAACTGGAAACACAATGAGTATAGGATGAATGAACATTTCAGGGCCAGTGGTGAGAGTAGCAATACAGGGAGTATAGAGGGAAGATGGGGTAGAAAGGGGGAACCAATGACAAAGATCAACATATAAACCCCTCCCTGGGAAACTGTTAATAGAAAAGTGATTGAGGGGAGACATTCAGTGTAAGACATGGAAAAATAATGTTTTATAAATTATCAGGGAGGAGGGAGGAAGGGGGGAAATGAGTAGTGGGTACCAGGGGCCAGAATGGAAAGCAAATGTTTTGAGAATAGTGATGACAACAAATGTACAAGTGTGCTTGACACAATGAATATTATGCATGGATTATGATGAGCATTGTATGAGCCCCCAGTGAAATGATTTTTTTAAAAATACCAGGCTTGGGTGGGGCCCACTTTAGTACTCAATGTAGACAAGGTCTCCTGAAGCAGGTTTTCCCAGTTGAATGTGACATTTGATTTCTTGACTGCTGCTTCCGTGAACATTGATTATGGATCCGAGCTACATGAAATCTTCTATAACTTCAATCTTTTCTGTTTATTATAATGTCATTTATTGGTCCAGTTGTGGGGATTTTGGTTTTCTTAACATTTCTGATTTTTAAGCCACTCAATATTGCCTTGTTCTGCTTCGTGGCCTCTGTTTAGGTTCCACATGAACACAATGAAGTTTTCTGCAATTTCCACTCCTTTCAATGCTACCCATAGTTTATGATCCACAAGTTGAACACCTTTGCATAATCCATAAAGCACAAATAAACAACTTTTTAGAATTTTCTGCATTGAATTAAGATCTCTCTGGCAGCAGCAATGATTTCTCTTGCTTCACTTCCTCTTTGGAATTTCTGGAATCACACTGTCAGTATATTCCTGCAACTATTGTAGAATGTTATGTACTATCTTTCTAGGAGCAAATACCTTCATCTTTCTTCCTCAGAGTGGTTGCAGGCTTTGAACCACTGACCTTGAGGTTAGCAGTGCAAGGCGTATCCACCAGTACCATCAGGTCTTCTTATGTAAAACAGAGGAAAACATTGCCCAGCAAAACAGAGGAAAACATTGCCCAGTCCATGTTACATTCCTTGTAGTGACTATTGTGTCACTCCATCAGTTGGAGTGCTTTCCTCATTTTCTTCATTTTACCAAATAACTTTTTGGTTATTTTTCATGATTCCTCTTTTCTGATAGGGCATACAGAGTAATTCTGTACCTTTAAACTCATAAATTACTCTAATTGCCTCTGGAGACAATGACCCCACATAGCATTTCACAAATATGAAACCCCCCCAAAAATAACACATTACAAGCACCACTGACTTGTATTAAACAATGCATTTTTGCATTCTATTCACTCTGTCCAACTTAAACCTTATTAATCTAAGATTCATAACCTGCAGTCAGTGGGTGTGCATTTTCCCAGAAGTCCATGGGTTTCATCATTTTGAAAAGATCTTGTGATCGCTAAAGTTAAAAAAAATTGAAACCACTTTCTTCAATAACATTAGTGTCTTGGTTTTGATCAAATTATCATCAGGTTGTTATTTATTTATTTATAGGTGCTTAATCAACCATCCACATATATCTCATGCTGACTGTACTGCATTGTGCTTTATTTCCCCATCCTTCCCTTCCATGCCATTAAGCAGTTATTAATCCAGCTACTGTCTATAGATTTATCTACCCAGGATTTTATATACAGAAAATGAAGCAAAGCACAAACAAGAAGCAAACAAACAAAAAAAATCCAACAAGTCAAAATATAGAAAAACATCAAAGAGAAAGCAGAAAAGGTTGAAATAATGAAATATTATTAAAATGGATCCAAAGGGAAATCAAATGATGGTACATTTACACTAACTACATCTGCCATAATTGCTTTTACAATGCTCTCTGTCTGATAGCAAGACTATTCACATCCTTGCACTATGTTCAGAGGGAAATCACTGGAGGCTTAATCCATGTGAGGACCCTGCAAATGGATTTCAGGCCTCTACTCTCATCTAGAGTCTTCTATAAAATGTGGTTTCAGAATTTGGGCTCTGATACCATTTTCTCCTTCAGATTTGGATTTTAATATTTGTAATCTTCGGATCACACAGGCTGGTGTACTTCTTCCATGTGGACTTAACTGATATCTCACTTAGATGGCTGCCTGTTTGAAGACAGGCCTGTAAGACTCCTAGTGCTGTTCTTTACAATAGCCAGGCACCATCTGGTGTTCTCTACATGCTTTACATTAGCACTCATCTCTTCATGAGCAGGGCATAGTCAGAAGAGCTAGTTGTTCTTAGCCTAGCTAGTAGGCTAGAAGTAAATGTGAGCCCCCGATTCATTCATATATCTATGGTTGTGTTAGTCCAAGTAGACTAGAGAAACAAATTCATAAACATGCATGAGGATATAAGGGAGAGGTTTATATACAAGAGGAATGGAACATTGAGAAAGCATCCCAACCCATCCCAGCCCAAGATCATAAGTCCAATATTAGTCCACATATCTGATACCAGTCTATAAAGTCTCCTTCCGACTTACAGAGCACGTGCAATGGCACCAGGACAATCACAGGCCAGTGGGTGCATGTGTGTCCAGCAACAGGAGAAGCAGAAGCATCCTGGTGTTGGCAGGGGTCTCCCCAGGGCTCCTCACTTCCAGGGCTCTGGGTCCATCAGCAGCATCCAGTGGTGGTAGAATCATCTCAGCACTGGCAGGGGTCTCCCTGTGGTTTTCCAAGCATCTTAGCACTGACAGGAGTCTCCACGTGGCTTCTCCAGCCCCAGAGGTTTGGCTCCATCAGGGCAAGCCCATGTGGCCTGTCCTCTGGCTCCTTCATTCTCCAGAAATCAGCATACCATCATCTTATCTTGTCAGTAGTTCGTCTCCCAGAGACTGAGTCAAGTCTCTCTACTCGAATTGGGAAATACTGTGATACTTCCCAGAATTCTCAAAGAAAGCCATGCCCACACAGAGACCTCATTGGCTATCTCCAGATTAACAGGCTAGACTCCACCCCTATATCTCAATCATGAAATTGCATCAAGTATGTGACCGCCACAATGGTTTATCTATGACTTTGGTTCACTTTAGGGACATAATCATTTTTATGATAGAGAACATTATAAATATCCCTCTGGGGCAATTCTTTTGGTAGTGTTACTAATTTAACCACAGTTATAGAATTTAAAACAGTGCCAAGAAAGGAAAATTACACAATTATAGGCCGGCTTCAAACTACAGTATATAAATTGTTGCCTAGTACAGATTAAATTCTTTTGTAACTAGGAACTATATACACAAGTAATGAGAGTTGATGACATGGCAAGTTTTTCAATAATACTCTTTCACATGCCTACCAAATGAGTATGATAGTCCTTGTCTACCTTTCATTGGACACCTTCAAGGCAAGAGACCCAAACCAAAGTCCAACAATCACCAATTCCATGACCTTGGAATAGTAGTCAACTGCTTTTTCCCATATGAAGATATTTCAGCCTTAAAACCAAGGAAGTATATTTATTTCTTAAAACTCTTACAGGTGATTTGGGGTTAAATCCCAGTTCACAAGGTTGTATTTCCACATGTAATCCTTTTCTTGTGGCCTATGTAGGATGTATGTGCCTCTAAAGGACTGAATCTAAAGTCCCAGAGGTGCATGTCCTAGGTTCCCATGGTCTGGATAGAACCCAGGTCAAAAGTGCCCAATTAGGAACATGTTGTTGTTTTTGTTAGGTGCCATGGAGTTGGGCCCAACCCATAGTGACCCTATGTACAGCAGAAATGAAACGCTGCCAGATCCTACATCATCCTCACAATTGTTCCCGTGCTTGAGCCCATTGTTTCTGCTCCCACGTCAATCCACCTTGTTAAGAACCTTTCTATTTTTCTTTGACTCTCCCTCTGCTTTATCAAGCATAATGTCTTTCTCCAGAGACTAGTCTGTCCTAACAACATGTCCTAAATATGTAAGAAAAAGTCTTGCTATCCTCACTTCTCAGGAACACTCTGGCTGTATTTTTCTAAGACAGATTTGTTTATTCTTTCGACAATCCAGGGTACTTTCATTATTCTTCTACAGCACTTTAATTCAAATGCATCAGTTCTTCTTCAGTCTTCTTTATTCAGTGCCCAATTTTCACAGGCATAAGGTCACTGAAAATCCCATGTTTTAGGTCAGGCTCAACTTAATTCTCAAAGTAACATCTTTGCCTTTCAATTCTCTAAAAATATCTTGTGTATCAGATTTACCCAAAGCAACACTTCTTTTGCTTTCTTAATTGCTGCTTCCACGAGCACTGATTGTGGATCCAAAGAAGATGAAATCCTTGGTAACGTCTATCTTTCCTCCAGTTATCATGATGCTATTTACTGGTCAAGTTATGAGGATTTTGCGTTTTTTTATATTGAGTTGCAATCCATACTGAAGACTTCAATACATACTGAAGACTTCATTAACAAGTGCTTCAAGAGTTCCTCACTTTCAACAAGGAAGGCTGTCAACTGTATATTCCACCCCACCCCCAGACCTTTCCCACGGTTACTAGGTCTCTGACTTCCTTATTATGATGATAATCTAAAACATGCTACCACCACATTTCCAAACTCCCCTATTGATAACTATGATCTAATACGTGCCAGGTATTATGCGAAGTCTCCTAGATATACGATCACATTTGAAAACTGGTTACACTTTCTTTGCATTCAACAAACCTTGCCCTACATCCTCTATATGTCTTCTACCCTGTATATACAGTGATGAATCAAGACTAGTCATTAGTATCTAGCCACCAAGAGCTAATAATCCATGGAGAAGGGATACGACTCAACCTTGTAAATGAATGAATGAACATATAATAGCAAACTGCGTCAAGTGCTTTGAAGAAAAGGGTAGGAGTCTGAAAAGCGAAAGAAGACAATCTATTTTGAAGATGAGTGTTAGGAAAGTTCCTTGCAGCTGACCAAGTTATGCCAAGTTGTGACCGGCACCAAGGAGGTAGCCATTCGAACTTACTCTATTTCTACTGTTCATGCAAGAAGCAGCTCAGGCCTCGAAAAGGAATGAGCGCAGGCTCACAGTTCTTCTCAATAGTTGCACCTATTTGAATTGAAGTCTCTCCAGTGTTAGATCAAACTGGATAGAAATATTTCCAAGGAAAATATAAAAATGGTCAATAAGCTCATGAAAAGGAGTTCAGCATCTATTGATAGCTATTGTGAAAACTGGGAGAGCTTCAGCTGGATAGGATTACTTTATTTTTCTGAGTCACTCTGCCTTTAACTGGATGTAATGTTGCCATGTCTCTGTTGCTCATTGTAGTGGAAAATATTTTCATTTTCTTTCTCTGACAGTTTTATGCCTCACATAGGTTTTGGTTTTCACAGGTTTTACTGTAGTAGTCTTTCCAACAACAACAACAGCAGCAACAATAAACTACCATTGAGTTGACTCATATCCAACCTACAGACCTGCCTCTGTGGGTTTCCCCAAGACTAAGCAGAAAGTCTTGTCTTCCTGAGAGTGGCTGATGGATGCACAGACCTGGACTTTAGTAGCCCAAACATGTAACTGTGATACATGTTATTAGGGAAATGAATTAGTGTATTAGTATTAGTCATTAGGGAAATGAAAAGCAAAACCATAATGAGATACCACTTGATGCCCTTGAAGATGAACATAATCATTTTTAAAAGAAAGATAAGAATATCTGTTGGGAAAGATGTAGAAACTGGAACCTTGACATTGCAGGCAGGAGCATATAATCATGCAGCCACCCTGGAAAGGTTAGGTGGTTCCTCCGAAAGTTGAATGTAGAACTCCTATACTCATATACACGATCATACTTCTACGTATGTTCCCAAGAGACTTGAAGGCAGCAACACAAACACAAGTACAGCAGTCCCCACAGTGTAGTATTCATAATTCAAAGTTAAATAGTGCCCCCCAAGCCTCAGCAGCCTGAACCACCCCCTCCTTGCTGACGGTGGAAACCAAGTCCAAACATGGCCACTGCTGCCCTGGCCGTCGGGAAAGGAGAGACCGTACCGCTCCATGTCTTGCAGATGATGGGCGAGAAGGAACAGCCTGTGTTCGCCAGGGACGGGCCTCAGATGGGGCTCCTTCCCCGACGCCGGTGGCCAGTCAGCAGGTCCTGGGACCTCGGAAAGCCGAAGCAGCCCGCTTGGGCAGCCCGCTGAGGGAGTGGCCCCTGAGTCTCCAGGCCCGGCTTCTTGCTCCTCAGGGACCCCCTCAGCTGCCCCAGCATGTGGGCAGAACCTGCCCACCGCCCTGGCCTCCCTGCCTCTGGGCCCAGCCTCCAGACACCTCCTCCCTGGGCTGCACATCCCGGTACCTGGACGGAGGTGCACTCGCTGCCCACCACGGGACGGTACGCCAGGGCGTGGAGCCCGTGTCTGGACCTGGCGGGCACCGAGGACTTCATGGCATCTGTATTGAACCCGTCACGGTCAGCAAGAGGGACGCGGCAAGGCCGTGGAAGTGACGCGGCCTCCCCCAAAGCTGCTCTTCTGTGACTCCAAGAAGCGGGGTGGATGCTGTGGGCCGGCCTGGTAGGCGGCGGCGGGACAGGCCCTTGGGAGCGGGACAGCTGCCCTCACCGGGGCCCTTGTCTCATGTGACCCTGTCATTCCTTCACATGGCCCATCTCCCCCTCTCCTTCCAAAAGGTTCCCAGCCCCCAGGAAGGAAGGATCAAGCCGTCCAGAAACCCAGACTGTGCCAGCACTGGAACCAGGGTTGGAGTCACTCCCCATCCCCGCACCCCCGCGCCTTGAGCTCTCCTCAGTTCTGCCCTCTGTCAGACACGCGTGTGGAGGCCACGTCCTCAGCCAGGCCCAGGGTGGGGTGCGGGTGGTTGCCACCACAGCCAGGACCCAGCGAGCCGGCCAGCACTCGAAAGAGAGCAGAAGCAGACTCACTCATCAGGCAGTAGGCTGAGTGGGGTCCAGGACTCTGCATTCTTACAAAGCAGGTGGCTCCCCCTTCCACGGCCCTGAGAAAACAGTATTTTAAAGCAGTCGCCCAGAAACGTCTCATGTTCCCACAAATGTGTTTGGAAGAATCACGTGTCCTCCCATGGAAACTGATGTGAAACATTAAAAAAAAAGTGACCCCAAACTCCTAAGTCTCTACCATCAGATAAATAAACAAAATGTGATATACTTATACAATGGGAGTAGCTATATCCTATAAAATGGAATGAAGAACTGATACATGCTGCACCATAGGTGAACCTGAAAGTCATTATGGCAAGTAAAAGAAGTCAGACACAGAATACAACACAGTGTGCAATTTCATTTATTTAAAATAGCCAGAATAAATGCATTGCTAGAGACTGAAAGCAGATTGGTGGATGTCAAGTCTGGAAGAAAGGAAAGTGAGGAGTAACTGTTTAATAAGGACAGATTTTATTTTGATTAAAATGTTTTAGAATTCAATAGACGTGGTGATTCTCCAACACTGTGACTCTACTTACTACCACTATATTGTCCACTTTAAATTGGTTAATTTTGTATTATGTGAATTCCACATGAATAACTTTTTTTTAATAACTTTTTTTAAAAAATGGATAGATACATTAGTTACTTTTTAAGGTTTACATCCATATGTTCTTGGAAAAGATCCGGTATTTTATATATTTTCACCCAATATCAAAGTAGATGGCTAGGTGGAGAATGTCACTCATTAGTTTTCTCATGAGAAAAAACACTGGAGTGCTGAAGGAATTTGGGCCTTTGTTAGCTCCTCTGATCAAGAGGCCGAGAAGGAGGATGGCGTGTGGTACTGCAGCATCTCTAGCCATTTAAGGATCTGATGAAGCAGGTACCTTTGCCTTGATCTCCTTGAGAGGTACTTCCATTCCACTATGCATGAGTAGAGGAACTGAGGGGGGTTGTGTGGTGGGATGATGCTACAAAGAACATGAGGAAGACCAAGGAGTTCTTACTACCTAGAAGGTGGTCAGGGGCAGTGGTGGTTCAGTGGTAAGAATTTCACCTTCTATGCATGAGCCTTGGTGACATAATGTGTTATGTCAAGTACAAGGTCAGGAGTGTGAAAACTCCAGCTGGTATGTGGGAGAAAGATGAGGCTTGGTCCTCCCCTAAAGAGTTACCGTCTGAGATGCCACAGGAGCATTTCCACCCTGTTCTAGAGGGCCACTATAGTTAGAATCAACCCTGTACGGATGAGCTGATGTGCAGGAGACTGGGTGTGGTTTCCAGCCAATTCAGATGTTCATGGCAAAGCCCATTTGATGGTAGCTATAATAACATTTGTGGCTTGCACAGGATAAAATCCTTGAGACAGACTCTTAGGGAATACTGAAAGTTAACCTACATTCTTTTTAAAAAAATAATTTTATTGGGGGCCCATACAACTATCATAATATTCAATATATCATCAGTATCAAGCACATTTACACACATGTTGTCACATTCATTTCCAAATATTTTCCACTTGAGCCCTTGGTATAAGCTCCCCTTCCCCTCCCCCACATTTTTAATGAATCATTTTATTGGGTACTCACACACCTCCCCTCACGATCCATACATACATCAATTGTATTCAGGCCTCGTTTGCACACTTGTTGCCATCATCACTCTCAAAACATCCTCCCTCCACTTTGGCCCCCGTTCCAGCTCCCCATATTTCCCTCTCAGCCCTCAGTGATTCTCGACTCGCAACAGCAGAACATGAATTCTCTGTCCCTGTCCCTTGGGGTCAACTGATGTTGTAGTAACATTGAATACCTCCTCACAGCCTTCATCGTCTGGCAAAACAAAAGTGTAGTCTCAACCCTATGGTCTGCCTTCCAAACTTAGTGCAAGGTCAAAATGAGATAGAATTCAAGTTGAAGTGCAATAGGTCCTAGAAAAGTAGTTGTTAGTTTCCTAGCTTTACAATACAGAAAGGCCCACCAAGAGGGTAAAATAGACTATGGGTGTTAATCCACAGCATATAATGCACCCTAATCCCATATTAGATATTTTTCATAATCTCAAAGTAAAAAGTGACAGAATGCCTCAAAGTCTGTAGAGAAATTAAGAAGACATAACTCTCATCCTCAATAACCTGTAAATTGTGAGTCCTTAGAGAAGGGATTTTATAAGGTCTTGACTTTATCACTGAATTTCATTCAGTTTTAAGAGAATCTGAGAATTTCAGAGTGGGAAATCATTTGTCCTCATACTAAAGACAGTGAATGACACAAATATTCACATGCGAAATTACAGCATGTGGGCAAACAATATCCCTGCATAAAGTGTTGTTATTCTGAAAGGAAGCTCCCAAAAACACATTTTTAGAAGAGTTCATAGACTATGTCGTTGGATGTGTATCTGGACAGCTTTCTTACTTCTGAAGCAAGTTCCAAGTGCTCCTCCAATCTGCCCCCCTAATTTACTAAACCAGGGGAAAGTAATCCTGCAATTAGAGTTATATTTTTAAATTGGCTAAGTTTTATATGGCACCTTTCCCCTCCCTACACACATCTCACAAAAATGCTATTTTTTTCCACAGAGGAAATACAAAGAGAGGGTTTTCAATTACAAATCATATTCTAAGTCAGGAAAAGGAAGTGGGTTATCTGGAGCAGCCTCCAAACTCCATTCAAAACAGTTATCCTACCTCATGACACCATGAAGACCAGCACCTGGGACAGTCACACGCTGCCCCTCAGATGTGAATGCTCCTGTTTCCAAGATTTCTACATATATTCAACCTACTTTTTTGGCCTCTAGATATGAGTTTTGTGTGCATGCTTTTGGTGGATGTTGAAAAGATCCCTAGCTTCATATCATTTAAATGTCAGCGATGTTCTCGTTGTTTTCATTGGTGAAAAGTCCCTGACCCATATCCGCCTGACACTATCTGTTCCAGAAATGATAGAAGACCAGTCCCTGTGGAATTCATACACCTCTGCTGGAATTTTCACACCATTTGCCATGTTAACACGTAGCAACAGCTGGGTTGAAGAGAGCTGATAAAAATAGCAACATCACACTGCAGGCAGGCCTCATAGGGAAAAGTGTTTACTGCATGGTGGCATGGATTTCTTTCTTCTGAGTCCCGAACTGCATTTCACTGTGCACCCACTTTTGTAGAGAGAGAAAACGAATTATTCTCTAAGTGTTGTTTACAAGAATGTGAGGGAGAGTACAGGATTCCTATTTTCCACTGGTCCTCCTTGTTGATAGCTAATAGTCTGATTGTCCACGGGTGTAGAGCTAGTGACTTCATCATGTATCCCCGAGTGTCTGAGTGCAGGCAACTTTGTTAACTTGGTTTTCAATGTTACTGTGTGTTGTAGAACTTTCCTCTAGTTATTACAGACTTCCATTCATTAGAAGACAGCTTGCAACTGAACATTCTAACGTAAGTAGCTGAGACCTTTGGCAGGAATGTTCACCATACCCACCAGTTTCCTTCAGACAACTTAAAAAGTTCATATCCTCATGAGTGCATGCCACTTCCTTTTAGAGAAAAGCTTCTATTTGAAATGCCATCGTTTCAATATTTCCCAACACACACTTACTTCCTGCAGAAATGTGCTAGGTGTGTGTATATGTATAACACTGAGTATGGAAGTGGCTTAAAATTTGACATCAACTTATAAAAAGTTAACAATCCAAATGGATCATAGAGAAAAGTTATTAGAAGTCCAGGATTTTCTTCAAAAAATTATGTTTTTAAAAAACTATTTAGCTTGCTCACTCCAAAATTCTATCTTGTAGAAAAAGGGGGAAAGGAGTCTAGCTTCACAAATTCTGTTTTAGGGTTTGAAAAGTAGTTTTTTTTCACAGAGTCTTAATGTCTTCAATTATCACAGACAGAAATTTCCAAAATGAAAAATGAATTGATCTAGAGGTCGGCATTTGGGGAAAGCTCCCTGGAGGTGTCGTACATGGCTGCTAACTCACGGGTCAGCGATCTGAAAACACCTACTGCTGTTCGGCAGGACAAACCTGCAGCAGACTGCTCCTTGAGGATTTGCAGCCTTGGGAGTCCCATGCGCACTTCTACTTGGCTGGGAAGAGGCAATGTGTCAGAAGCAACTCAAAGGACTTCATCCGAGGTTGGTAGGAATTTGGAAATCGTAAAAACACTGTTCTCATTAAAATGCAAATAATAACAGCACAAAATCCAATGAAAAGCACATAATTTTTAAGTGTCCACACAAAATGGGAAATTGGTACTCTTCTTGGATATTGAGTGGTCTAGTGAAGTCTCTAATTTAAATGTGGTGGTGGCTCGCAAGCTGAATCACCACAGCAAAGCTTCTGTACCCTCAAACTTTAAAAAGCATTATGCAATCTGGTTAGCTGAGATGCTAACCCAAGTTGAATAAAAAAATTCTACTTAAATGTGAAAATTTATATGTGGATCTGTTCCTGCTTTGCTGATCTGCAGCCCAGACAAATACATAAAGTGTAAGCTAGTGCCTTTCAAATAGTAGCGACATATTTCCAGCATAACAACAATAACAAGCCGCTATTGTAAAGATTATAGAGAGATAAGTGGGAAACTCAATAGCAGTCAAAACAAGGCCAGGGCACAACTGTGTGGAATGGGTCAGACCTCTTGCTCAGGTGAAAGTTGAAGTTGAAGAAAATTAAAACAAGTTAATGAGAACCAAAATACAACTCAACTCAGAATTAATGTATTAAATATTAATAACCCGAAACTTGATGAGTTGTGTAATGGCATAAAAAACATCAGGTATGAAGGAAGAAAAATATTTAAAAGACAGGAAAGAGTGGAAAGATCAAAATGAAAGTCAGAGTAGACTCAGAAGTTTGCTCTTGGATATAAACAAATGGAAGAAATGATGAAGTAAAAGAGCTGAACAAAAATTTTCAAAAGGCAATTTGAGAAAACAAAGTAAAGTATTATAATGGAATGAGCAAAGAATTGGAGTTAGAAAGTAAAAAAGGGGGCTGAGCCCTGGCGGCATAGTGGTTGTGCGTGGGACTGCGGCCCACTGGGATGGAGGTTCAATTCCAGCAGTGAGCAACAGAGAGCAGTGATGCCCTCCCCCCCAAAAAAAACAAAACAAACCAAAACAGAAAGTGAAAAAAGGAAGAACACACTCAGTATATCTCAAGCTGAAAGAACTGAAGAAAAAGTCAAGTCTTGGGTTGCAGTGTTGGAGGATTCTATGAATATAATATTGAATTATACAAGATGCATAAAAAAGAAGATAGAAGGACTATATGGAGTCATTCTAGAAAGAACTGGTCAATGCCCAACCATTTTAAGAACTAGCATTTGATCAAGAATTGATGGCATGAAAGTCAGAAGTCTAAGCTCCACTGAAAGACATTAGCAAAAGGCAAGGCTCTAGGAATTGTTGCAATGCTACATTTTCTAATACTTTAATAAACTGATGAAGTACTCAAAGCACTCATAGCTACCTGGCCAACTGGCTGGAAGAGATTCATACTTATTTTCTTTGAAAAATAAGTTACCCAACAGCATGAGAAAATTATTGAGCAATACCATTAATATCACCTGCACATAAATTTTTGCTGTAGATAATTCAACAATGGCTGCAGCAGTACATTGATAGGGATTTGCAAGAAGTTCAAGCTGGATTTAGAAGAGATGTGGCGGAAGACAACAGAGAATATCAGAAAGATGTTTACTTGTGTCTTATTAACTATGCAAAAGTACTGGTTGGTGTGGATCATAGCAAACTATGGATAACATTGAGGATAATGGGAATTTCTGAACACCTCATTGTGCTCGGGTAAAACCTGTACAGACCAAGAGGCAGTCATTGAAATAGGACAAAGGAACACTCCATGTTTTAAATTCAATAAACATCTGTGTCAGAACTCTATGTTTTCACTGTTTTTAATTCAATCTGTATACTGAACAAATAATTGGAGGAGCTAAACTGTGAAGAAGAATGTGGAATCGGAATTGTAGGAAGGCTTATGAACAACCTAAAATATGAAAGTGGTAAAACCTTGTTTTCTCAGAAGAATGGGCATAAGGAAAATACACAGGGCACATAATTTCCAGACTGAGGACAGATACTCTGGCATGAGCTAGACCGAATCCAATGATTCATATGTCATAAAAAAATGAACTTAAAAAGAGGTACAGATAGCACCATGCTGAAAGTCATCCCCCACCCCTTTATATGTCTTTAAGGCCAATGGAAAAGGGGAAAAGATGAAAATGGGGAACCAAAGCATCAATATACATAAGGGCGGGGTTCTGTTTACGTTGCCACAGGAAAGAGGGAGAGAGAGTAGACTCTATTCTGGTGCACCAATCCTGGAGGGCAATGTTCCTTCCTGTTCAAAGCGGCTTATTCCCTGAGAGCACTGCGGGGATGGCCTCAACTGGAGACAGGATGCCCACTCCCTAGATGACAATGCTACAGAGGGTGTCCCTGAAGATAAACTTTGGGGAGATTGACTGGTCTTATCTGTCCATATGGCGCAAGCCAAGAGGGTTTTGCAACAGACCAGCAAGGGGAGCAAAGCTCAAAGTCCCTGAGGAATCCTGATTTGGGGAGAAGCCCTTGGCATCTCATCTGGACTGGTTAGGGGCCACACTGAAAGCCTAAAGGTGTAAAGGGATAGACTGCTTCATTATGGAATACAGAAAAAGCAATGGGAACTTGTAGTATGCACAACTTTCTGACAAAAATGCTGAGAACTAAAAGGATTTAAGTGTTGTTAGGTAAGCAGGTCCCAGGATATGGAATCCTGAAAGAAAAGGAGACTGAACTGATGGATTATTTGCTATACAGGTTCATTTGCTATTTAACACAGAGATATTCATCTACTCTGGGTCAGGATATCAGTTTGACTTGGAACTATTTTGTATTCTCTCTCTCTCTCTCTTTGGTGTCTATCTATATATCTATACAAGATGGGCAGGATAAGCAATCCCGATGGGATCAACAGCTGGGGGTCAGGGGGTAAGGGGAGGGGTAGAGGGAGGTGAACAATGAGCCAATAACAACAGAGATAGAAAATGGCAAAATTGATGGTGATGAGGGTTTAGTGTTTCTGGTAGTGTATGACCAATTGAAATGTATCTAAGAAAGGCAAATGTGGGAAATATCATAATGAGGCAAGAGGAAAAAAAAAGAAAGATAGGAAAGGAGAAATAGAAAAAAATTATATATACAGTTATAGATATAGATATGCAATATGTAAATAGAAGTGTATCTATCTATATATGTATACATATATATGTACACTAAAGAAACAGATGGACTTTGGGCCTCTACTTAAATCTTGCCTAAGCACCAGAATGCTTGTTCTAATAATATGACATCCTGACCTTTCAAACACAATTGCTGAAGACAAAATGAGTATATAAGCAAATGTGGTGAAGAAAGCTGATGGTGCCCAGCTATTAAGTGATATAGCATCTGGGGTCTTGTAGTTAAATAAGGCTTGAAGTTAAACAAGCAGTCATCTAGCCAGAAAATAACTAAATAACAGAGAAGAAGCACATCAGTCTGTGTGCTTATGAGGTGTCAACTGGAAGAATAATCAGAAGTTAAAAAAAGCAATCAAATTAATGAGAAGCATGGACAAAATGGAGAACAAAAACTCACCTGTAAGATAATCAGGCAGTCCCTCATGGAATGTCCACACAGAACAGATGATAAATCCAGGGAGTGGTATAGCACGGATGAAACACATAGCTATCCTCCAGTTCTTTAATATTTCCTCCCCTTACTATTATGGCCCTTGATTTACCTCATTAATCTGTTAGACCGGCAAAAGTTCATTTGTATAAGTAAGATTGTTTTATGCATGAAATCCAAAATAGATAATATTTCAGAAACAGTAAGGGGAGTATTGATTCCCTGAGGATATGGAAAGGGGTAGAGGAGGGAAAAGGGGGAGCTGATAGCAAGGATTAATATACAACCCCATTTAAGGGGAACAAATAACAGAATAGTAGGTGAATGGATATATTGGATGGAGTAAGATATGGCAAGACAAAACAAACAAACAAAACAAAAAACTAATTATAAAAATAAGAATTAAAAATATGTAAGAATAATAATAATGTTTTCTGGGTGTAAGGTAGGTAAAGGAAGGGATAAAAGAGAGCTAATATCAAAGAGTTTAAGGAGAAAAAAAATGTTTGGAAACAGATTGTGGTAGCAATTGTACAATTATGCTTGATCTAATTGAATTATGGAATGTTATATTATCTGTAAGAGCACCTAATAAAATGGTTAATAACATTTAAAAAATTGCTGAAGGCAAGGAGAATTTGAAGCACATGACAATGAAGATTAAGGTATGGATTAGCAACTCAGCATGAAGAACAACTGGACCAGCAGACATCATGGCAAGTGGAGAAAAGATTGAATGTGTCACAAATTTTATCTCAAAAAATCACAATCAATACCCCAGGAAGTAGTAGTCAAGAAAATAAAGGAGGTGTTGCATAGGGAAATCTGCCTTATAAGACCTCTTGAAAGTGTTGAAAAATAAAATTTCATTTTGAGAACTAAGATGTGCCTGATCCAAGCTGTGGTTTCCTTATGTGCACTTGACTGTATAGGTATCACCATTCCAAAGAAAGGTAACCAAACGAATTCTCAAATTTTAGAATAATAACATTGATATCATATGTAAATAAAATTTAGTTGAGGATTATCCAACAATAGTACTGAAGGCAGAAGTTCAGGCTGCACTGAAAGCATTAACCAAAAACGAGGATCCAAGAATTGATGGAATACCAATTAAAATATTTCAACAGGCTAAAGAAGAACTAGAGCATAGTTTCCCAAAGTGGGTGTCACCGCTCCCCGGTGGTGTGTGGAATGATCTAAGGGCATTGTAAGAGCAGATACCTACACTTTATCGTGGATTCTGGGCTGGAGTACAAAAGGTTTTCATTGCTAGGGAGGTCATGAGGAATTTTTTTTAAGAGGACAGTAGACCATATAAGTGTGGGAATCTCTCCACTAGAGGAACTTACTGATCTATGGCAGGAAATTTGTAAAACAGCTACCTGACCAACTGCCTGGAAGAGATCCGTGGTTGTACTCATGCCAAAGAAAAGTGACCCCAAAGAATGCTCCTATTGTAGAACAATCTCATTGATATGACACGCAGGGAAGATAATGCTGAAGTTGTTCAACAAAAGTTGCAGCAGTACGTCCACAAGGAGTTGCCAGAGGTTCGCACTGGATTCAGAAGAGGATGTAAAACAAAGGATATCATTGCTGATGTTACATAAATCTAGGCTGAAAGGAGAGAATATCAGAAAGATGCTTATTTTTTATTTTATTGACAATGCTAAAGCATTGGACTGTGTGAATCAGAACACCGAGTAGAACTGTGCTCCTTGGATTCTTGGATAATATGTTAATGAAAACCATTTGTCAGATCTTTTCTTCTAGGAAACTCCTTTGGTGGATTTGAACTGCCAAACTTTAGGTTAGCAGTGGAGCCCTAACCTAGAGACAAAGCCTAGGGACCTTATAGAAAGTTTTAGTAAGTCCTATTTGACATGTAAGGAAAGTGATCAGGGACGAGATGTTAAGAAATTTGTAATGAGATGGTATAATTGGCTAGGACTTAAAACCCTGCCTCTCCACACAGAATTGACATCATTGCTATTCACAAAATTTCCCATGTGTCACCTGGAGATTCGAATTGATAACATGTTGTCTGTTGGATGTCTTGACTTTTGTGATTGAAAGTAAATTCTGATGGATTTTATTGGTTCTCCCTTCAAACCATATGCAACACCAAACAAAAAATAAAACATCACAGATGAGATACTGGAAGATGATTTCTTCAACAAGTAACCTTATAAATTTATCAGGTCCCACTCAATTGCTAGACAGATGCTAAAATTGTTTTGCACAAATTAGGGAAGCTCATGGTGGAAATGAGGTGGCTCCTAGTCATATGTGTCAAGCCTGCTTCAGGCCTCACTGGGGCATAGACAGTGAGTGTGGTCCCCACAGTCAGCAGCCCAAGAACAAAGACCTAGGGAACACTCTTAGTGCCCCAATATCAGGGGCACATGTAGGGTAGTATGCGAAGGGTAGCAGTGAGGTCATGTGAAAACCAGAGTGATAAAGGAGAGAAAGGTGTAAGAAGAGGAAGAAATTCAAATCTGTACAGGCAAAGGTTAGTGCAAATTATCTGGCCTTGGGAGACAGCTAACTCTATAATCAAGAATATTATTTAAAATTTGATTATTAATCATTTTACTCAAGGACTCTTACAAATCCTGCAATAATCCATCATTCAATAGTACTAAGCATGCTTATACATATGTTGCCAGCAACATTTCCAAAACAATTTCTTTCTACTTGAGTCCATAGTATCAGCCACTCAATGCACCCATCATGTACCTCTCAAGAATATTCTTTTTTATATAAACAATTTTATTTAGGGTTCATAGAACTCTTATCACAATTCATCCATCCATCCATGGTGTCAAGCACATTTGTTGCCATCATCATTCTTTTTTTTTTTAAACTTCACAGTCCACTCATCCTAATTTTATTTTATTTTATTTTTTTTGGGGGGGGGGCATCACTGCTCTCTGGTGGTGGGAGTAGGAGGCCCAGCCCCACTGCTGGAATTGAACCTCTGTCCCAGTGGGCCGCAGTCCTGCGCACAACCACTACACCACCGGGGCTCAGCCCCGGCCATCATCATTCTAAAAACACTTGCTTTCTACTTGAGCCTTTGATGACAGCTCCTCATTTTTCCCCTCCCTCCCCATCACACCTCCCTCATGAATCCTTGATATTTTATAAATTATTATTATTTTGTCATATTGTACGCTGTCCAACATCTACCTTCACCTACTTTTCTGCTGCCCAGCCCACATGGAGGGGGTTACATGAAGATCCTTGAGATCAGTTCACCCTTTCTACCCCATCTTTACTCCACCCTCTCAGTATTGCCACTCTCACCACTGGTCCTCAGGGGTTTATCTGTCCTGGATGCTGTGCCTCCAGTTTCTATCTGTACCAGTGTACATCCTATGGTCTAGCTGGATTTGTAAGGTAGAATTGGGATCATGATAGTGGGGGAGAGGAAATATTAACTAGAGGAAAGTTGTATGTTTCATCGTTGTGTGTTGTATGTTTCATCATTGATGACTGGCTCATCTCCTATCTGCAACCCTTCTGTAAGGGAATGTCCAGTTGCCTACAGATGGACTTTGGGTCCCCACTCCACACTTCCCCTCATTCACAATGTATGATTTTTTGTTCATTGATGCGTGATACATGATCCTATTGACACCTCATGATCTCCTTGGCTGGTATTGCGTCTTCCATTATGGGCTTTGTTGCTTCTGAGCTAGATGGCCACTTGTTTAGCTTCAAGCCTTTAAGACCCCAGAAGCTGTTTCTTTTGATAGCCGGTGTGTTAGTCCGGGTAGAGTAGAAGAACAAATTTCAGAGACACGCATATAGGTATAAGGAAAGGGTTTATAAACAAAGAAATGTGACACTAAGAAGGCATCCCAATCCAGTGCAAGGTCATAGGTCCAATATTAACCCATATGCCTGAAGTCAGTCTATAAAGTCTGCTTCCGACTCAGGAAGTCACAGGTCAGTGGGTGCAGAGTTCTGGTGCTGGCAGGGGTTTCCCCATGGCTCCTCACTTCCAGGACTTAGGTCCATCAACAGCATGCCACTCCAGCTTCAGAGGTCTGTCTTCATCAGGGCAAAACCGAGTGGTCTCTCCGCTGGCTCCTCCAGCTTCTGAGATGCTGCCAGCTTGCCTGTGATTAATCGTCTCTGAAACTAACTCCCAACAACTGGGGAAGACAGCTTCTCATCTTCACGAGGGAAATACCGCGAGATTTCCCAGGAGTCTCAGGTGAAAGCCATGCCCACACAGAGGCCTCATCAGCTACTCAATGGCTTTCTCCTGATTAACAGGCCAGACTCCACCCCTACATTTCGATTATAAAATTAACATAAGCAGATGACTGCCACAGCCGGGCACCATTAGCTTTCTTCACCATGTTTGCTTATGCACCCACTTTGTCTTCAGCAATTATGTCAGAAAAGTAAGCATAATGGAATTCCAGTTTAATAGAACAAAGTGTTCTTTCATTGAGGGACTACTTGAGTAAAGGCCCAATGTCCATCTGCTACCTTAATACTGAATCTATAAATATATGCACATAGATCTATTTCCCTATTGTCATATATTTTCATATGTACATGTCTGTATTTAGACCTCTATAAATGCCCTTTGCCTCCTAGTTCTTTCCTCTTTAGTTTTACTTTCTTCTTGTCCCAATATCATGCTCAGCCTTCATTTGGGTTTCAGCAATTCTTCTTGGTTACATTATCCTTGATCAAGTCCAACCAGGCTTCTCACACTCTCCTCACCACCGATTTTGGATCACTTGTTGTTCACACAAGTGGTTGTGTTAACACCCACTTCCTTTTCCCCTGCCTTTCCCTCTCTTACGTCCCTCTGGAACCAGTGGTCCTGTTGTTTTCTCCTCCAGATTGTTCATTCCACCTATCTTATCTAGATAGACCTGCAGAGATAATAGTATGCACAAAACCAAGACAGAGACAAGCAAACCAACAAAAGAAAAGAAAAGAACAGCAATAACAAAAAAACCCAATGACAAAAAAAGAGAAAAGCCAGTAAATAGTTCAAGGTCTGTTGGTTGACCTGTAGGAGTGTTTACCAATCAAGTCTGATGCAGTGCCATGCCCTGGTCCTACATTCTATTTTTTTGTATTCCTTTGGGATTTCTTGCTCTGCTCCTCCTGTTGTTCTGTTGCACACCTTAAGGTTTTGTCTTACTGTGGTGGAGTCAGACTGGATGCAATTTCCACACTGTGTTGTCCTCTGTAGGGCTATGGGTCAATGAGGGATGATATGTATCGTAGTGGGACTGGCCCTATGGTCCTCTCTGTGCATTGGCTGCTCCGAGCAAGGATAGCGTCCTCAAGGTTTGGTGAGCCAGGGAGTGCTCAACTTTTTCCTCCTCCTTCTTCATTTGCTCCTATGTGCTCTGGTTAGACATACCCCTCTCTCTAAGCTGGAACTTCAGTGCTGTCCTCTGAAAGAAATTCTTCTTGGGAGACAGGCAGTTGGGATTGGGATGTAGTTGGGATTGGGGCCAGCCCCTAAGACCTCTCTACTGATTTCTCTGCTTCATGCCAGTATGTTGCATAACAAATATCCCTGAACATACTGTCAAGCCCTGTGTTTTAGCCAGGCTACTCTTGGGGTGAACAGTCATTCTCTAAAATAAGAAAATGTAGTTATCTTCTTCAGCTGAACTGGAAGAGGATGAATATAGTCAGGACAGGTGACAGCAGACTACTCACATCCTGGCAGTTCTTTGTGAATGGGCTTCACTGTTACATACTGTTCTTTGATGAGACAGGAGATATGATATCTACGTTTTTGGCCTCCTGTTTTGAAAATGAGACCCACTTTGTCCACATCTTCCCCACTGCAATTAAAAAAGGTCTGGTATGGTTAACATATGTGCTTACCCAAGGTCAGATGAGATATATGATTGGCCCAGATTTTGGTCTTGTGCCCCAGTCTATAGCTAATAGAGAGTAAAGGTTTTAACCTTTTGCAGGACAGATAGGGATGCTGGGCAGTTGGAAACAGTAGATGTCTGTTTTGTTCTCTGCCTCTTTTTGTCATGTCTGACAGTGGTTCAATCCATCAAGTTTCAACCAGGTATTTGGATTATATCAGCATCTTTGTGTGTGAGGGCCATTTGCATAAGATATATCAAGGTATTTCATTAATTTGGCTTGCTTTGGATCACTCTAAAATTTAAAATTTTAAATAATATTAAAGGATAGATATTTACATTGGTCAAAATGAAATGCAGACAAAAATTGTGCTAATGAATAGCATTATAATGAGGAGTTTCTCCCACTGCCTTGTCAGCAGCATTCTTTGGTCAGAGGCTGCTTGATATTTATTTCTCTGCAAAGTGAATGAGGAAATGATAAAAAATGTCCAGTCCCATTGTGAAATAGGTGAGGAGAGGGAAGAAACCACCAGTTTACTGAGTACCTCCTGTGGACCAGGCGTACCGTGGGCACTTTCCCACGGAAAGTGAACCATTTCATCCTCTTGCATGTTGGTGAGGGCAGTTTGTAGCTAGATGCACATGATCTTGAGACAAGCATTTTGGCAACTTCCTGTGACTCTCTTTCAAGGTGCATCCAAGTTTGTCATTGGGATAACAGTCCATCTTGTCTGTGTCAAAGTACAGAGAGGATTGATGAGATGGTGTTGGCAAAGCAGAAGGCAATGAAGATACTGCTTTCTGTTCTGTAACCTTATTAGGATACTAAGAGATTCTTCAATCCAGAACCCATTAGGAAAAGCAGACCACGCTGCAGCTCTGAAGATCGCCAGCCTGCTTTCATTCCCTGCCAAAAGCTGACTGCAGAAAGCTGTAAGGGTGGTGGCAGGACTTGACCACAGCCAGAACAGTTCTCTGAGCCATTTTGTCCTCCCTGCGAAATGGACGTGACAATGCTAATCTGCAGGGGTTTTAATGAGGGGCAGAAACCAATGCTGCAAACTTTCTGGCACAGCAGCTGGTACATTGAATGTACCAGCTAGCATTACAAAGGTGGCATGTGCACTGGCCAATTTATTTTTACTGTATTTATTCATTGTTACTTTTTGCTTGGAGGCCTAGCTTTGTGCAGGTTTCTGGATACCAGCCACGCTAAATTAATTCTTTTATCTGCTGTCCTCTGAAGCTCACAACCTCCATGGCGTTTCTAAGTTCAGTCACGGGGGCTGAGAGGACATCTTAGTACATCCCAAGCTGTTCCCCGGGATGGGATCCATTCCCCGTTTGCAGGTGAAACCACCCTGAGTTCCAGTTCTGGGGTGGTGTCCTTGCTTCTCTGCAGGAAAGAAGAAGTGCTGGGTTCTACACAAAAGAGTCCTGGTGGCATAAGGGGCTACTCCTTTGGGCTGCTCACCCAAAAGTCAGCAGTTTGATTCCAGACCAATTGTTCCCTGAAGAAAAATGAGGCTTGGTACAATTTTGATAAATATTGGCAGCCTTCAAAATTTAAAAGTGCAATTCGGCTCTTCCCTCCACTCATCAGAATAAACTTGGTGGCAGTGGACTGATTATTTTGGGGGGGGGGGGGGGGGGGGGTAGTTGTTGTAGCAGGAGACACAGTGGAAATACAAAGCATCCTGTGTGGAGTGAAGAAGTGATGTCAACCATCCAAAACAATGATCTATACTGGCCAAAGTCTCACCCATTTTGCTGGAGTGAACCCAGTAAAAGGCATTTGACTCATATAGAGTATCAGTGGCAGCACAGGACACTACTCCAGTGTCTTCTTAGGCAATGCTTCTCAAACTCTAAAGTACCTGCTAATCTGCCTGCAACCAAGATCCAAACCCTCTGTCATCCAGTTAGTGATCTAAATTTATTTATATCTATGTTTCTTTGTATATGAAACTCAGGCTGGGTAAATCTATACAGAATATAACTAGAATAACTTTTTTTGTGGGTAAGGCAAGGGAAGCTGGGGGAAGTAAGGAGCTAATAACAACAAGTACACCTTAAAGGAACACACAACAAGTACACCTTAAAGGAATGACATGTCTACACTAAAAATATGTACATTAGCAATATCCCCAGGCAAAACGAGTCCAGGGGTTGACAAAAGAACAGATAATTGCTCATATACAAGCTTAGTTTGAAGCCAAAGAAAATTAAAACTAGTTATAGCATCCAAATAAATGAAAAAAAAAACACAACCATCATTAGCCATCAGGGAGATGCGAATCAAAGCAATGATGAGATATCATCTTACACTAACCATAACTGCCAATTCAAAATAATAGAAAACAACAATTTTGGGAGAGAATGCTGAGAAATTGTACATCTCATACACTGCTGGTAGGTAAATATGAACAACCAGGGTAAACAGTGATGTGGTGCTAAATCAAACAACTGTGAATAGAAATTTCATATAAACCATCAAGATCTCTACTGAGTATATAATCTAAAAGAGTAAGAGTCATAGCATTAATAGACATGCACTTCTGTGTTCATTGCAGCATAATTCACAATAGCAAGAAATTGGAAACAGCCCTAATGTCCATCCACAGAAAAATGGATAAAGAAACTTTGCTAAGACACATAGTAGACTACTATGTATCTCTATCTAAGAATCATTCATTCTTGGGGCATGACCCTGCCTCATGCTTCCCCTCATGAAGAAATCACTGAAGATGTGGGTGTTACAACAAAATGTGCTGAAGAAACTAGATGTTACCCGGCTATCAGAACGAATAATGTCTAAGATCTTAGGTGCAGTGTCAACCAAGATCAAATAGAAGAAGCTCACAAGCCTATGTAATCCAATGATCATAAATAATAAAATCCAAACTCAAGCGAGGGAATGGTATCAGAGCTTAAATTGTAAGTATTTGGTTTACAGAGGCAATAGATGAGAGTGGAAGTACAAAATCCACATGCATGGTCCAAATGTGGATTAAGTCTCCGGGGACTCTTCTCTGGCTATAGTACAGGGACATGAACAGTCTTGCTATCATGCTGAGTGCACGGGAAAGTGGATTATTGCAGAGGCCAAACCCCAAAAACCTAACTCAGTGCCGTCGATTCCGACTCCTGGTGACCCTATAAGAGAGGGCAGAACTGCCCCTGTGAATTTCTGAGTTTGCAACTCTTTACAGGGGTAAAATGTCCCATCTTTCTTGCATTACACATACAGTTAGGTTAACATTTAATGTCTTACCCTCTGATCTCCCTTTTGATTCATTTTTACATCTGTTCTAGATTTTAATATATTCTGCTTTCTTTTTGATTGAAGTTTTTCTCTGTTTTATTAATTTATTTATATCTATGTTGCTTTATATATGAAACTCTGGCTGTGTAAATCTATAGAGAATGTAACTAGAATAATGGTTTTTTTGTGGATATGGCAAGGGAGGCTGGGTGAAATGAGGAGCTAATAACAATAAGTACAAGAAAGAAGAAAATAACCTAAAATTGATTTTGGTAATGACTGTACAGTTCTTCTTAATGTGATAGAACTGTTGTATTTTATGATGTGTGGAATATATGTCAATAAAACTGCAAACAAACAAAAAACAACGATGAAGCCATGAAGGACCTCATGACAATGCACAGAATGAAATTAGTCAATCACAAAAGTACAGACGTTGCATCAAATCATTACTTAAGGATCAACACGAAGACAAAGACTGGCGTATTAAATGTGGACAGACTTTGGAGGTTCCTAGGAAGGGAGGACAAAGAAGGGAAGATGAAACAACAGACTAGAAGGTTGACAGGTGCTTATTTGGGTGAAGGGGAGTACAGAGATTCATAGAGGGAGAAGAGGGCCAATCCCTGGTGGCGTAAGTGGTTGAGTGCCGGACTGCAGCCTGTGGGCTTGGTGGTTCAAATCCAGCGGCAGCTCTCAGGAGCAGCACTGGGTAGTGCCCAGAACCACCAGAGGCAGTGATGCCCGAAAAACAAAAATAAACAAACAAACAAACAAAAAAGAGGGAGTAGAGAAATTAGGAGTGAACTAGAGTATGACGTGGAAGGTAGTTGGTGGTCTGAAATATAAATCCCCACATAATTTAAAATAATAAAATTCATTTATTAAAAAACAAGATCAAAAGCATAGCATTTACACAGGATCACAGTTCAGAGCATTAGGAAAAAAAGAGAAATGGAAACAGGAAACAGGGAGGAAGTGTGGTACTTGATGATAGAGTGAAGGGATTGCAGTAGGTGAGTTCGATGGAAGAATGTGTGTATGAATTTTTGAATGTAAAACTATGATGTGCTCTGTAAGCCTTCATTTAATTCACAGAAAGTTAAAAAAATTAAAATTGCACAAGAACCAAAATATGGCCTTGAGCATATCCCATCTGAATTTAGGGAACATCTTGATTTGACTCACTGAACACTAATGAACAAAAATCAGAGGTACCTTAGGATGACATCAAAAGCATCATACATGACAAAAGCCAGAATCATTAAAGAGAAAGGAAGGAAAGTCAAAACTGGGAGTCAAAAGTGATCCTGAAATTTGCTCTTGGACATAGAGAAGCTAAAGCAATTGGGAAAATGGTGATTTAAAAGAACCAAACAAAAAAAATTCAAAAGACAGCTCAAGAAGTATTACAATGAAATGTGCAAAGAAATGTAGTTAGAAAGCATAAATAGAAGAACATGCTCAGCATCTCGAGTTGCAGAACTATATAAAAAAAGTTTCAAGCTTCGAGTTAAATTGCTATAGAATGTATAGGTAAAATATTGACCGATGCAAGAATATGCAAGGAAATGTACAGTCACGGAATCAAAAATAAGTGGCTGGCATTCAACAATCTCAAGAGGTGCATATGATCATGAATAAATAGTATCGAAGGAAGAAGACAAAACTTCTCAGAGACATTGGTGAAAATAAGCCTCCATGAATTTGAAATGTGAATTAAATGCTTCCACAAACTGATGCCGTGGTGATGCAAGGATTTTTCACCAAACTGGTGCCAAGAAGTTTGGAAGGCAGTTAAATGGCACCACACTGTGCTCAATGACCACACGACGTCACGCTGTCCAGTCTTGTGCCGTCCTCAAAATAGTTGCTACATTTGAGCTCAGTGTTGCGTCCACTGGGTCAGTCCAGCTTGTCGAGGAACTTTCTCGATAAGTGGAGGCACTTGAGTCAGACCTGACTTGATGGCACTTAACAACAACATGGTATGAAAATACTGGTTTCAGGATTCATGGAGGAAACCATACCCTGGGCTGCTTAGCGTAGACCTTGCTCTTTGGACACTGTTTCAGCACAGTCAATGTTTATGGAAGGGCGCTGGAATGCTGAAAGAAGGTTGGTGCGATTTGGGGACAAACTGCAGCAGAGTTTGTCTTTAAGTGACCAGCAAGAATCAATGGAGCGGAAAGGATGACAAACAACAGCAGCCTCTCACCAAAGCCATGTTACTCTCTATGCATCACCGAAAATGTGTGGAGAGAGTGGAGGATAAAAAAAAAAAAAACAAATCCCTTTTCATCTCTGAGGTGCTTGTTTACAAAGTAAAATGTCCCTGGTGAGTTGTTTCAATTATAGTTAAGTCTAATAATAAGCCATTGTGGCTAAATTAATTTTGAGCTAATTCCACGGGAACTTCGTGTCCTGTATCACTTCTGAACAAAAGCACTCATACACAATGACTCATCCCTGGGCCACGCCATCAGAGCTACCTTTCATGCAGCCAATGAATAAATAAAGAAGACGTCTAGGGGCTAATGCTGAGCTCCGAGGGAAGGAAGGATTACCTGAATGGTGGGTGCCAAAAAGTTTTGAAGGTTGCCTAGGGGATGTTCATGGGAAACTGGTTTTCCACACAGACCATCAACCTTTGATAGTCTTTGAGGGTAAACTTTCTCTGAAACCCAGTCTCCAGCTCACAGTTGTTTCTGCACAGATTTAATGTGCCAAATAGTTTTCAACAGATTCTCACTGCCTCCCAAGTTTGAGAGGTCTACACCAGCCTTTTCTCTGAATGGATGCAATAAGGTAACCTCGAAACCACCAAGTCATGTATTGGTAAGAAGAAAGTTTCAGAGCTAAGGTTTTTCACTCAGTTCCAGTTAATTCTGGTCATTCTGTTCCCATTCATCGAAGTGGAGAACCTGGATCATCTGAGACTGGGCCCCCAAATCTTTCACTAAGAAACTCTTAACCTCCTTTAAAAATATTTTATTGGGGGCTTATACGACTCTTATCACAATTCATATATACATCCATTGTGTCAAGCAGAATCTCCTTTCTATGTAAACTCTGTGCCTTGGTTTCAGACCTGGTCCTGGTTGCCCATTTGTCTGTTATCAGTTATTTACACTTGAGTATGAATGCTTCAGAGGAGATTTGGGTCCCTTCACTGTATGGAGGTGGGTTTTAGGGAACTGAGAGAGCCCCAAGATTGGAGAGTCTCAGAAATGGGAGGCCAAGGATACTTCAACGAAACTTGGTATGATTCCGTTCTCATTGGAAGAAATGAACACATTCAATTTCCTTCCTCGTGTTGGTTTGTCTTTTCTCAGATGGTTGCCTTCCTGCCATCTATTTGCTTTTGTAGATGAAGCAACTTCCTGATTTGTTCGCAAATATCTCTTGGTTTGTGTTTCTGATTCTTATCACTCAAATTATCGAGTTTTTGCATCCAGTAGAAGATAGAGGGCCATTATGCCCATGAAAGGACAAAATCATGTACATCCCACTGTTTCTGGAATAATGACCTGCCAGTCTTACTTTTCCCTAAGGTGCAGGTGCCTGTGGGGTTTTCAGCCAGATTTTATTAGCATTTTCCCCCTGATAATGCAACTGCTTGGATAATTAAGATGACCTTTAAAATAATTCAAAGTTTATCTTTTCTAGAGTCCCAAGTAATACAATTTAATTTGGATTATTTTTTCTAAAGAAAAGATGAGCTCAATGATACCATAATTACAGTATGTTTCCAGTGTGCCTGCTTCCACCCCAGCCTCCTGCATCTTTTGTCCATTTCCAAACAGGACAGGTTGTATCCAAAGGCAGGCACAGGTCCACTTGAAAAAATATGGAGTGCTGGGCAACGAGAGTGGCAAAGCAGGTGGACTGTGTCAAGCCTAGGGAGCATGACATTTACGTTCTGAGCAGGATGTAATTTCCAGCTGAATAGCCCCGGCAACCACCCAGCTTTCACTCTCACTCAACTATGTAAAATGCAACCAACATATCTTTTAAAAGCTCAGAACAATAACCTGAGTGGCTGTGGCTGTTTTGTTGCTAACCAGAGAAAGTCAGCACCAGCAAGGCGACCCCCCCACCTCCTGGCCACCTGTGACAGGGACGGTAAGAGATGGACAGAGGGGCAGGAGCTGTGTCCCACCTGTCCAACAGCATGCTCCCAAGGGTAAGGAATGACAAAGGAGTGCCCTGAAACATTTGTCTCGTATTTTTTGGTTTGTCC